>JAGDQP010004353.1:1240-85853 GCA_022664845.1 Lepisma saccharinum
ATATATATATATATATATATATATATATATATATATATATATATAAATGTCTTGTGAGGTATCGTTGAACAGTTCTTGATGAATAATCTACAAAACAATAAATAGTTTCTCGATAGCTCTCATATAAGGTGATATTTGAGTTTTTGAAAATAAAAAAAAACTTCGAGATCTACCTCAGCCTGTAGGCCTACCGAAACGGATTTTTTTGAGTTGGGTTATATATATGACTGACATTAGCTGCTGACCTAATTAAAACACAACTTGTAACATTTGTTAGGTTCGTTTAAACACTAAAAAACTGAAGTACGATTTAAATATCTCCTTTAGCTTGCAATAATGTTTCTTACTTTGTTTCCATCGTTAACTACGAGTCTCATGGGGTTGGAAAGAAAATCAAGAATGCTTCCAACACTGATGTACGTATACAACTTAAAAGTTTGTCCTACTTTCAGAAAAGTGAAAAACAGTTTACTGTTTCGCTATAAACACATGTGCACATAGTTTAAGATAAATTTCTTTGAATATAGAAACAATCTTTTACATACACAGATACTTTAGGATTCATTGAAAATATAATTTTCACCAGAACTGTAGTGGACGCTATAAGAAATCCACCCCTTACATATACAGATGCTTATCAGAATAATGGAAACACCTGTAGTTGGCAACACGTCAGATGTATGAGTTGGCAGTGGTGTCGTGGCGACCGCAGCGCCGGACTGCTGGTGGTGGTGTGTTAGGTCGGTCTCCATACTACGTCAGGCGTCGTGGAACAGGAGTGTGCAGTGGCTGCAGCAGACGGAGGTAGTGTAAAATGGGAGACCTCTCAGTTTCAAAGAGGGCAAATTGTTGGTACGCGGTTATGTGGAGTGAGTGTGACGGAAGTGGCTAGTGTGTTAGGTGTGTCGCCAGGGACAGTGTCGAAGGTGATGACGGCCTACACAACACACGGGAAAACCACATCGGGGAAGCGGAACAGTGGGCGGAAGAAAAGCATCAGTGACAGGGCACGCCGGGTATTAAAGCGCATTGTCACGCGGAACCGTCGTGCCACTGCGGCGCAAGTGACGGAGGAACTCAATCAGCACCTCCCCCAACCTGTTTCGACAATCACAGTCCGCCGCGAATTACATGACATGAACTTACGGGGTTGTGTTGCACGGGCCAAACCTCTTATCAGGGACCAGAACTCTTTAGCACGCCGCAAATGGTGCCGCGACCATGCAACTTGGACCGTTGACGATTGGAAACGTGTGGTATGGTCGGATGAGTCACCATTAACCCTATTCCAAACCACGGGCCGTGTTTATGTGTGGAGAACGCCCAAAGAAGCGTATGATCTGCAGTGTCTCCGCCCAACTGTGAAACATGGCGGCGGCACGGTGATGCTGCGGGCCGCAATATCATGGTTTTCATTGGGTCCTGTGGTCACACTTCGCGGACGCATCACTGCCAACGATTATGTCGCAATTTTAGGAGACCACTTGCATCCTATGGTCCGGATGTTGTTCCCGGACAATGACGCCATATTCCAGGATGATAATGCACCCATTCACACAGCTGGAGTTGTTGCAGCGTGGTTTGAGGAACATCGGGATGAAGTTCAACACCTCCCCTGGCCCGCCCAATCCCCAGATCTCAACATAATTGAACATCTGTGGTCCATCTTGGAAACACGACTCCGGCGACGATTTCCACCTCCATCCTCTCTCACAGAACTGGCCGATGCCCTGCACGAGGAATGGTGTAATATTCCACTTGCTACCATTCACGACCTCTATGCCTCCATCCCACGTCGCATCAAGGCTGTTCTGAAGGCGAAAGGTGGCCGGACACCATATTAATCTGGTAAGTTGCACTTTCGTTCAGGTGTTTCCATTATTCTGATAAGCATCTGTATTTACTTCAGTTTATATGCTATAGAAAGGTTCGATACTTCACTGCAGTCCTTTTGGACGAAGCCTACAAATCCTGAGGAAACAGACAGGGACAGATAACCGTTAACCCATCACATACAACTGACGAACGCTTGTCAGGTCTCTTATGCAAATCGAATTTGTTTTCTCGTTGGACAATATAAGCTAGAAAATACATAAACATATTAATAACGTAAAACTGCAAGTACAGGTGTATCACACTTAGTCAGCTCTCCCATTTACCATACGTTGGTCCGAGTCACAGTTGCCTAAAGGCCATAAATAAAATACACATTTGCCACAGCCAATCTCAGCCCCTTCACCGTCCACATGGACAAGAGCACACGGAAATACACAATACAAAAATATAACTGCCTTATACAAATGACACGAATGCTCTCTTGTTCAGGAAAGAGATTTTAACAACTTTTTTAATTGGCAGGCTGCAAGTATTTTATTGCATTCCCAGAAGTGATTTTAAATGTGTCAGACTTTTCTTCTTAAGTTAAGTTTGCACGTTAGGGATTCAACCACTATCTGACAAAAATTAAACCACTGTTGTGCAAAGTAGTTTCATCTGTTGTATATCTGTTGCATCGAGTGCTTTCATCTATATATATTTGGGATTTCTCTTTTTCTTCTTTTTTTTTTCAGATGTAATTCAGACCATACTACATGAACAAGTAACACTTGGATTAGGATCTGAAAACTGAAATACTTACCAGATACGCATTAAACATCACAAACAGTCGCAACGGTGAAAGCTACCTACCTGTATGCTTTAATGATCTCCCGTTTTCCTGCGTTTCTTCGTACACCTAGTATTTTGTAGTAGTCTCGTCTTTCCGATTGCTTCTGAAGCTTTTGAGCACGCTCTAACCCTTCTTTCGCTTTCTGGTAACTCCCATCTATATCAAGTGCTCGTTTATAATCGTGAATTGCTACAAAATAAATTAAGAGTTATCATCCATACTAATTAATTTAAGAACTTTTTACATACATATAAAATGGGTGGCAGTAGGAACAGGGATATAGACAAACTCTATGGACCAATTTCCATACCGCTGATTTGAATTTTCAAATTAACTGGCTTACTGAGTATGAAATCCGCTGATTTTGATGTGGAAGAAGTTAAGGATTCAGTGTACTTTTGATTTCTTTTCTTTTTCGACGCGAAACAAAAATAAGTAATCATGACATTCAGATTTGGATAGTTATTTTCAACTAACTTGCATACTGTTATCCCATTGTCCCATACTTTTAGTCTATGTACTTCTGCAAATTGTCCACTTTTGAAATCATTCGATTTTTAAAGTTCTGAAGACAATGCGCATTACTAACTGAAAATGAAACTAGTGGTAGTTTGTTTCTGAAGTGAGAACTGAAACAGCAATACAAAAAATATACTAACTTCTCAAGTGCTCTGATTTTCGTAAACAGAAGGAAACTTCCCCAGGATTCACTGAGATCTTATCATTCATATCTGTACACGGTACACTGAAAGGTTAATATAAAGTTATGTTACCTAATCACTAGACACATACGGGGATACGTCTAGATAAGGCAGAGACCATTTACCTTTTGACCCTGTTCCCCGAAGAATGCTCGTCGAGAGACATCACTCAGAATGCTCGTCGAGAGACATCACTCCTCCGCCCATATGATGCAATTATCGAAATAATCTGATATTGTTTTGTAGCTGTCCTTTGGTTTCATATTCTCTTCGTAGCTCTGTTCAACTTCCTTTGCTATATTATTTTCCAGTAGCATTTTTTCAACAACCACCATGGTTATTCTACGTTGTTTTTCAAGAGAAATACGCTTAACAAAAATCTTCAAAACTGCTCTTAGCCCAAATGACATTAACAACTGTTATTATAAGATGTGCTGGAAGTCCATATTGGTGTAAAAATTATTCCCTTTCAATATCATCCAATTAAAAATTCGGCTACTACCCCCCCCCCCCCCCCACACACACACACATGTAACAGCCGAGCTGAGAACTGACACTGCCCCCGGAAATTTTGCATACAATGATAACCTCTAACACCGTCACTCCTGACTTCCAGCCATGACAGAACAATTGTTTTGCTAAAAGAGTAACAAATGGAATAAAACTTACCATCATCAAACATTTCCCTGGCGATGTACACTTCTGCCCTATCACACAGAATTCGAGGCTCCTCTTTAATTTCCAATGCTTCGTTACAACTTGTCATACTCTCAGATAGCTGATCATCTTTGAGATAGCAATGACACAACTTTTCTTTTGCTTGCAAAACTATCAAGTCTACTGTAGGTTCAGTACTTAAGACCTGAAATCCAAAAATAAATACGTGTAAATCACAAGATCTTCAGTTATTTTGGGCATTTTGTGTAATCTGACTAATGCCCAAAACGTGCATGAATCATATGTGTGTTCGATCCTTATTCGGATTACGAAAACAATAAGGTGAAACAAATACAAGCTAACCTTCGATGCTTTCTTCTAAATATTACTGTAAAGCATTACGCTAAATATTCACGATATGGACTTCATTATTCTAACAACCGCTCAAAACGAATACTATGCGGTGAAGATAGTTCGATCAACCGAATATAAGCAAATAGACGGATCGCTGTTATTAGCTGCGTTCTTTTAAACTTAAAGTCCATGTGTCTTATGGAAATTGGTAACCTGATAAGTCTTCTGAACAAAACTTTTATTTCACATTACATACCTTTAGGCTGTAACGTAGTCACTCCGATCATTTAAGCACTTATCGCAGTGTGACAAGTTTCTGGATTTCCTCTTGTCACATAATTCCGCTGCCATTTTACCAGAAATGTTATTCGTATAACATTTTTTATCATAAACTTTGTTGATTTAACCATGAATCTTGCAGTCTCGCTTCTTCCTTTTTTTTTTTAATTCTGAAATCGAATCAGATCTCACTTCACAAATGGTAGGACATCCTACATTTTTTTTAAGTTAAACACTCATAGAAACAACACAAAGAATGACAAGTGATAAGACTTGCTGACTTGCATTGGTCGGGTTTACTTCACCGTGCGAGTGCGATTCCTAAATACATACTTCATTCCGATGCACAGTGGGCCGAAATTGACAATTTTCTGCGTATAATTAATGTACGGTTATCCAATGACTGCGATGCATTATATATGGCCAATAAAGTGAATTAGATTGATTTACTGAAAATCAGACATTTTAAACATGCAGCAAATCGTACAAGATGGGAATTCAACATGTGATATGACGATATGTGAATCATTACTACAATACAGAGCAGTAGTACATAAAATACATGAATGATGAACATAAATTTTATGCTGTGTGTGGGTAAAAAAGAAATACCTTCACACATCCACATATGCCATACAGTTGAAATGTGGATATGCGATTAAACAGTTAAATACTGTATAAGTCTGTGTAAGTTAGGGTCAGTTCTACAATCGACCGCTAAACTTCTAGTCAGCGCTAAGTTGAGGCCAAGTCTGATTTTGGCCAATGAGAGTACGCAAAATGAGAGTTGGCCTCAACTTAGCGTTTACTAGAGGTTTAGCAGTCGATTGTAGAACTAACCATTTGACTACCACACAATATTGACACAAGTTATTCAAACGTATCATCATACTCTTACTATCAGAGTTGAATGGGAGCTATTTCACTCACTGTCACCTACTACTGTCTTCACCGACACTTTCATTGCTGCTGCAATTTGAAAAGGCTCCCCAGAAGAGCTGCTGAAAATCAGCTTCTCTTCTCTTCTTTTAGAGGTCTCACTGAAGAAATGACAGGGTTTGATGTAGTAAGTTTAAAAGCAGATCTTCGTTTGGAGCATATCTTGACATTTTTCTAGAATGATGCTGCCTGAATCGCCTCAAGTCATTATATCCTGCTTCCTGAGCTTCTTCGCTTAATTGTCCAATGAGAAGTAATACAGCTGAAATTATTGAAGAACCATGAAGCAAAATTTTATGCACAGAGGCAGGCATGTAGACCACGGATACTTTATACTCATCAAATGCAGGAACACAGATGTCGAATCTGCAAAGAAATAACTCCCAGCACAACACCAAACCTCTCAGTAGGTACCTCTTCAATCCCAGTAATTGCTACTTGTATCTTGGAAAAATCTTCGTACCGTATTGCCATCATTAGATGTCCCACTTCCATCAGGCTTGGGTTGGTCCACCAAAAGACCCATTTCATTTTTGAATTTTTCACGTATCATTTCCTTTCTTACCGTGAAATTCTGTTTATCTTTTCCCCTAACTTGCCATTTCTTTATATCAAGCCGATATGAGACGTGTACAAGGCATTCAAAAATGCTAGTCCATGCGTGGAGAGTCGATAATTGAAACTGAAAGGTATCAATATTAATGGGCCACTTTCTATCTTTATCAATATCGTTTATTTGGATTGATGAAGCACCGCAAACGTAACATTTCATAGAAGAAGCATATTGCGATTGATATGAACAATATTTCCTGAGAAACTCACTGCTGTTGGGTTCAACTTTTGTATTTCACTTTCTGTATATGAAATATCCTGGCGCTTTGAGTTACACTTTTCTTCTTGAAGTGTATTTTCAGTGGTCTGCAATATCTAGTTGAAGCAGGACGAGAATTCTGTCAAAACAAACATTAATTTAACAGTAACAAGTTACATTATCTTCTCACACTGAATTACAGATTTAGTCCGTGAAACATTTTTTATATATGAGCGAATATCATGTAGTAAACGTGTTAACAATTTCCTCAACTATTGTTGCCAACTTCTGTGCAAAATCAGTCAATTCTAAAACCATCATGTCATGATACATTTTTTACCGCCATTTACAGAGGAGCTCAAATGGGCAGCTATATTTTTCTTATGTTACAACTTTCATATGAAAAACTTCAACAATGCTTGCATTTCAGGTGTACATCGTGGTAAATTTTTTGACATACACATATTGAACAGCTGATGCTGGTTTGAATCTAGGTAAAAATGGCAGGGAAAAATATGGCAGGCGGAAAAAATGGCAGGGGGAAAAAATGGCAGGGTAAATGTGATGTAATAAATATTTTGAACAGGACAGAATCCAAGGGAGAAGAGAGGGAAAGATTTAATCACAAGAATTTCGCAAACTTTCGGTTAGAAGATTTCTACAATTCCATCAGTCAATAATTTTCCAAATAAACAAAATACAAAATTGTGTCTTTTCTTTCCACCAATCAGGTGTCACTACTAATTAAAAGTTCACTTTTCTTTTCGACGCGTACCTTCCTTTCACCTGTCAAATTTGATGAGCTGCAAGATCACCAACAATAGTTAAAAGAAGAAAGGTGAATTTTTAATTAGCAGTGACCCCTGATTGGTGGAAAGAAAAGACGTTCTCCTTTCTTTATTGATTTAGTAATTTTTCTAATTTCAGTTGTAGAGTGTAGTTTGAGAAAGGAAGGGGTACACTTCCGACACTTACGTTTAAAGTTACTTTTGTTATTAAGGATCAGAAGTTGTGTGTGTATAGTTGTCTAGTATTTATACACGATGGAACTGGTGAAATCCAACAAGGGAGGTGAAAAAATTTTGTTATCGGGATATTCTTACACAAAGGAATTGGCACTAAAAAAACAGTATACGTTGGAGATGTACTGAAAGAAGTAAACATAACTGTCGTTCAATTTTGAGAACCAGCGTTGAAAGAACCAATCCTAATCTGATTCAGGAACACAATCATTTGCCGGATAATGATAACTTAAAATTTATAAAATGTCGTTTAGCTATGAAAGAAAAATCCAAACAGTGTAGTGGTATTCCATCCAAAATATATGCAGAAGTTGTGCAACAGCAAGATGATGATACGCGTGCCAGACTGCCATCTGAAGAAAATTGCAAACGGACTATAAGAAATAATAAGTGTAGAAACCCGCGAGAACCTTCTAGCGTGAGAGAGTTTGTTTTAGAAGGCAAGTACAAATATTTCTAATCTTATTTAATATTTTATAGAAGTTGTAAGAAGTTGTTTTTTATATCTAGAAATTTGCGTGAATGCCTAGAAATGATTATTATTACAGGTAAATGGACATTAACTTCAGCTGGACGGGATGAACAGTTTCTTCTATACGACAATGGTCCAGATTCTGATAGCAGATTACTTCTTTTTGCTACACATAGATGCCTTAAGTATCTTTCTGAAGCACCTGTTTGGTTTATGGACGGGAATTTTGCAGTGGCACCTCGATTATTTACTCAGTTGTATGTAATAAGGGTTCCGATAGGAGAAACAGCTATAACGGTTGCTTATGCATTGCTTCAGAAGAAGACACAAACGACGTACGAGGAATTATTTGAGGTAAGAACATAACGATATATATAAAAAGTGTTGTAATATTATGAATTTTTATAAGCACAGTAGGATAAGAGGGCTTAATTTCATTTGACGCTGGTAGTCATTATTACATTCTTAGTGGAAAACCAATGGATACTTGGTTTGTAGAATAAAAGGTTGGCTACCGGCTTGGTATTTGTGAGTTTTTCGGCGTATCCCGGACGTATGGTAGCCCTAATAAATAAAGTTTTGTGTATATGGAGACATTAATTGTAATATAATCTATTTATTGGTTTCAGGTGCTGGTTAATAAGTGCGCTGACTTGGATTACCATTTGTCACCCAGAACGGTTGTATGTGACTTCGAAGTAGCAGTTCACAATGCAGTTCGAAATAAGCCTGGACACGATATTTCTAAACAAGGATGCTGCGGCAGTGGAGACAGTCATCTTGCAGTATGAAAGACGGCAAGTACCGAAAAAGAAGACAAAGTGAGTGTATGTTGATTTGCAGAACAGGTTGAGGAATTTGTGCCTAGATTACATTGATGGGAAAACATCTCCTGATGACTTCTTGCGCACTGTTGCTCACAATTTAAGATTTTCCACGTAAGGTGCAATGTCAGTACTACTGTTATATGGAAATTATGTACTGTATATAGTAGCTATAAGGAATTTGACTGTATGATCTGCATCGTACAAGATTATATAATAGTTTAGTTATTCTTCTTCTATATAAATTATGTACTGTATATAATAATGTGGTTACTGTTGTCTGTAAATTACGTTCTGTATGTAGCATAACGTCGGACCAAAGATAATAGGAAGTGAAATTAAAAAGTACCAGAATATTCGTTTGACAAGTTGTGTGTTTATAGTCAATTTGTTTCTCGAATGTTCCAGTACGAGTTATTAGGTTACGAGGCTGGAAGTTTTTCAAATAATATATGAAGGAGGTAAGTGAGTAATGTATTTGAAAATGTGTTCTTATGTGTTTACATATTGCTGCCATTCGTTATATTTGCTGTTACGTTTTACGGCTGCCATTTTATGCTCTAAAGGCTACCCTGCCATTTTTTCGCTCTAAAAACTACCCTGCCATTTTTACCGCGCACCGATTACAAGACTTCGCAGAGATTCATTTACACCACCTCGTATTCATTTTGAAAATTTGGAATGTATATGATTAATGTATGTAATAATAACTGCAATACTAAGTAATTACCCACACTGATACTTTTGCTAAAGATCGCCTGAATTTCTGATGTAGTTTTTATTTTCTGAGCTACTGAATATGAACTAACATTTTGCTTATGTGAAAGACATTTACATAGTGTAATAACAACACACAAAAAAACATCACTTTTAAATACATACAGACAATGCAATTGTAAAGCTACAATGAAAATTTATACTGCATTTTAAACCATAAGTCTTCTCAAACTAAGTAACTGTTATTTATCACAAAACATTCACTCTGAAAAATTAGGTTATGGGTGACTTTTAAGCATAGAGGAATAAAAATAGAAGGAGACGCCCAAACGTACCCCGACTTCGAAAATAATTTGAAGCCGAAAATGGCCGCCGCCCCGGTTGTATGTATCACAGTCCGCCATATTGCGTATGGAATAAAATTGAAGTACTGCATTCACAGACATGCAAATAATCAGATCATTCTTTGTGCTTTTCTGTAATTTTTAAAATGGTAATGAGTTGTGTCGCTTTTGGATGCATAAACAGATACAATAAGAAATGTCACATTTCACGGGTGAGCGTTAGAGAAAACTTCTGTTGAAATATGAAATGTTGATATAAATTGATGGCATGGAGACAATTAAAAGTGTTTTTCTATGCTTTTCATTATGCCGTCAATATGTTAATTCGAGAATTTAAAGAGAAGGATTATTGTTCTAATTTTTCTCATAGAATTTAAGTAATTACAAGAAAACTGACTAAAGGAAATGTCAGTAGTATTAATTATATTTCATGCACTTTGGGGAATTGTTTTTCGTTATGCAGCTTTCGATGTTCACTGGAAGTTTTGGTTACTCTTTATGTTGAGCTGTGATTACAATTCAATAATGTTATTTATAGGGTGACCGTATCAATGTTTGACCAAATAAGGAAAATTTCAACTCTAAGCAAGAACTGACCTTTATATAATAGAAAAAATATACGAAACAAACTCTAAAACCATGCAGAATAAGTCAAAGAAAAAGCGGCTCGCATTTATTTCATTTAACACGACAAAAGACAACTAGATTGCTGAAGGTGTAGTTGCACCAGTATTGACCGGTTGTAGTAGCCAATTGTGAACTACGGTTGTTGCGGTGTAGATTATTGATTTTGTTTACTGTAAGTTGTTCCTTGAACAACGAAGGAATGCAATAATTATTTCACTGTACCTTCTACTCGATATGAACGCATATTTTGTATTACTTATGGACTACACTATTAAACCTTATGAAAGTAAAAAACGTACTGTGTTTACTACTATATCCAATATAAACAATTACTACTGTTTGTATCCCTTATTAGACAACTTACGGCTTTGGCCGCTACCCTTCCAATTCTTCCCCATCTCTATCCCAGCCAGAGTCAGAGATACCTAAAAGTCATAAGTAAACAGATTATAATGACTAATATCCCAATGATCTTCTTTGTTATTATTCTGCCAACGCTAGTGTAACTATGCGTATGATAAGACAGTAACAGTGAATTCTGATGAACTCCATTCATCGGAATACTGGCCTTTATTAACGTAATCATTATACCCAGACCGCCACAGGGTGGGGGAGATGATGTTGGAAGGTAGTCTGTCGGGTTCTAGTTTGTAGGTACCATTTCGGCATTTTCCTGGTGTGACAGGGGAAAACCCTGGAAAAGTCAGAATGGGCGGCCACCGAGATCGTTCCCAGGCCCTTCCGATTGCTAAACCGACGCTCTACTAACTGAGCTACGGTCGCTCGGTACAACCTACACTACAGTTGTTCGTTCATGATAATGAATCATTAAAGACAGGATGTTACGTTCTTCGTTATTACACTGAATATGAACGAATTTCACGCTTATTTACGCATTTCTCTTCGCTTAAGTACATACAAACATGTAAGATCCTAGAACTCCGACGCTGCGTGTTCTTAGGCCCGCCAGCTAAGAAACCCTGATAAAAATCGAAAAAAAAAAAACTAGTAAAAAAACTACTCACACCCTCCCAATTTTGACTATACCCCAAACTGAAAATCCTGGTGAACCCCTGGTTAACCCGAACCACAGAATAACAGACTTCGTGTTTTTCTACCAACTGTTTACATTTAACAAAGAAATCAAAAAGCAACCCTAGCCATACCACTACTTTATACCCTGTCACCGAACAAGGGACTATCTTCACGTTTATTTCTTCTTTCGTTGAATTGAAAATACGAGAAATCTGTTTATTTTGTCAGAAGAAAAATTGGGATAGAAAGATCTGAGTCTATGAAAAACCTGCTTATTCCTTTCCCTCTTTCCTTCCTTTTTTGGATAAAAACGAGGCACAACCAGGAGCGCATATTTCTGTTTTTGTCTTCTTCGTCATGGTCACAGGGTTAGGAGGTAAACTCTGTCAGTGTTGTAAATGAGATAATGGTGGAAGGGGAAGAAAGTGTCTTCCGAGAAACCCCTTGGTCAGTTGCAGAAGACTCTGCTCTATTGTTTTCTTCTTGGGAAGAGGAAAAAAGGGACAAAATAGTGGGTGTGAAAGCCGTGCTCGCGAAAGAGTTTAAGATTCTTTTTGTGTAAAATTAAAAAAGAGGATCTGCGACATCGTCGACTGCAGAAAATGAGACAATAGGTGTAGATAGAAGGCCTGTGTCTCCAAGAACCATTAAGGACCACTGTATGTGTGGGGTGAAAGTTGCTGTTATGTAAAAATAAGTCAGAGGCAACTGGTGGCATAAAAAAGGGATGTAAACGTTTCCTTTTCTTTCTTCTTCGAGTGGTTTATATTTTTATTATGAGAACTTCTTCGAGGATGTAAAAACATTGATTGTTTTCTTTCGGTTCGAGAACCAAAAACAATGTAAGTCGTGGGCAATTGCGTCTATGCTTTTAGAAATTTAAGTAAGGGCTCTTTTCTCATCGGATCTTTCCCGTCTGGTGGAGAAAATTGGAGGAGAATTGTGGATCAATAATTTGTATGTCGGAAATATAGGATCTTCAATATAACTCGGTCGGAAAACTTGTTTATTATATTTTTTGTAAACTTGCCGATAACTGTGAAAGAGTAATCTTTTGGGATGAAGATTTCCTGTACTCAAAGGCAAGAAGGAGACAGATGTTTTTCTGTTGTGATGGCACGTGACCATCGTTGCACTAGGGTCTGCGGTGCGAACAAATGGCCTGTGGGATTGAATATCAGGCGAGGATTTTATTAGCAGTTTTGTTCTGCGATGCATTCTTCCGGGAAAAAGAGTTAGGAGAAATCTTTTATTCGATGATCCAATTGTACCGACCAAAAAATTTTTTACGGTATGCTTTAGCATGGGAGTACATTAAGTGTACTGGGATTAATTGTTGGAACAATTAATCGTTGTTGTCTCGATTGCACTAGTTGTTGAGTGCTGAAAAGTTTGTTCGTTTTCTTTCTCGAATGACTGAGCCTATAAATTTGAATTGGGAATATTAAACCCAGTTTTGCCGCCAATACTGAAGTAAATTTGGGCCATGAATACTCAGTAGGAGATTGAGGTCGGGCTTCGGGTTTGACTAACGGCCAAGTCACGAGTCATGCAATATGAATTACTCGTGGGGAGAAGAGAATATCGTCGGTGTCCTCCACCTAAATGAAGAAACACGGAAGAAAGAGGACCGAAAATAAGAAGTAAAACGCCGGTGCTGTCCACCGAGGAGTAAGAAGAAACACGGAAGAAAGACAGCCAAAGAGGAACATGAGGATAGATGGACAATGGGTTGGACAATTGCACTGAAATTTATTGATTTGATCTAATCGAGTAATTTTCTTTCTTTTTTTTTTCGTTTTCTTCAAAAAAGATACATGAAAAACTTTTGAGAGGAAGGAATTTAATTTTTTACAGATTTAATTTCAATTTTTTTGTGTGTTTTAAGTTTGATTTTTTTCTTTTTTGCATTGTGTCGAGTGATTAAGTGAAATTTGTGTACACGAAATATTAAGTGCCTGAAGTAAAGGACACTGAGAACGTTTTCTTAAACGAAGAATTGCGTGTGACACAAACAGAGACTTAAGGATTACATGAGACAGGAGCAAGCCGAAGGAAGGTGACTCACGCAGGTTTCTAAGCAAGATGAGAGAGAATTCAGCTCTGACAACTTCAAATTATTTCCCTAGGCGGGGAGTATTGTTAAGATATCCATCTTAACTGCTTATAAGATGGTAGTAATTGATTCTAAATTTAATTTGCATACGAAGTAAGAAATTGGAAAAAAATCTGAAGTTGAGCACGAAGCACTTTATTTGAATATAATTGTGTGTTTAATAATTTGTGATTTATTTCAGGAATCCAAAAATGACTCAGCCGTTTGCAAAGTATTACGATAATGTTTCAAATTAATTAAGAGAGATGTTTGTTTAAATTTCAATATCGGAATTCATTGTTATATCTTTGCCTCATATTTCAGTGGAGGATGGAAAGTCGATTTTTTTTAGTTTGTGTGAAACGCTGAGGGAATGTTTCGCGAGGGGGAAGCGAGGGGTACTTGTTGCTCGTTCACAATAGAGAAGTTCTTTTTTACGCCCACCTCGTTTTTTTTCCTTTCCCCTGCGGATTGGAAGGCTTCAATTTGGTAGAGAGAACGGAGCCCGCTCATTGCCTAGCCTTTAAGACCTACTTCGAGGGGCAGAGTGAGGTAGTTGAAAAATTGAGGAACGAAGTATGGTTTAGGAGCATTCTCACACTAGCACTTGGTGGACACAGTCCGAATTCGACATCTGTCAGCGACTGGACACGACGTGCCAGCTCCACGATGTAGAAGCTGTGGAGGTACACGCCCACCGATCGGATGGTGGTCAAACAGCGTCGGTGAAGCAGTTTGGTAAATATAAGTAATTTACGAGAAATGTATGAAATGTAATTTGAAGCTAGAAATCATGTCGAAACATGGTAATTTCTCTTTGAAGATTCAAGTCATTCTCAGTCACGTAAAGTATTCAATTGTTGAGAGATTTTAAGTTTAAATTCAGTGATTCTGCCAGTAACTTAAAGTAATGTGCGATGTTGTTGTTTGTAATCAAATCACTGGGTAATGAGAGGAATAGGGGATTGGATGTTTTTTCGCTCTGGAGAGATTAAGGGAAAGGGTGTATTTGTAAGGCCTTCCTAGCCGAACAAATGCAATTGTCCTCGGATAACGTAATTTCCGTTGTATTCCCTTGAAGGGCTGGATGACGTCTCTAGTCAGCCTAAGTACTGGTAATTATTACACTCCCATTCTCGTGGTGTCGGAACGAAAGGAACTGAATAAACTGAATAAGTAAGGCTGCGGATTGTGTAGCAGAGATGATGATATATATTTGAATTGAATTTGAGAACACATGAAGCAAATAACAAGGAATTGCGTGATTGAGACGGACTTGGAAAAATATGTTTAATGGGAAGGGCCCTTGTGAGACTTTCCTAGTCTCGCAAGGTGCATTGTTGAATCCGCGGATGAAGGAGCACTTTCTGATGGAGTACATTAAGATAGGTGACTTATCCTCATCATCTGAGTTGCTGGTAATAAGATCTCTCTCATATGCAAAACTTTACGTCGAATGTAAATTTTGTAGACATGTATATCGAGCCGGGACGTCTGGTAAATGGGAGACTCGTGGGTTCGAGACCTGATGCGGCCGTGAGGCGGAAGTTGAATAAGAAAAGGCAGTTTTACTTGCATCGGGGAACCGAAATTCAAATACAGCGGACCTGTATTTCGCAAACCCACGTTCGGGGAACGTAAAGTGGCTTAGGGAAATTTCCAATATGATTAATGAAATTTTATTTTATCTGTAGAGAAATTGAGTATTTTTGAACCTTAAATGGAATATTTCTTCTCGCTGTGATTTCTGTGTAAGGGATGGAATTTGTTCACAGCTACTGTTGTTGTGGAAGTGGGATAATTAATTATGTTTAACGTAAACTAGGACAACCTCTGCGTACTGGGTGAGCTATCCTTGCGAGCATGGTACAGGAACAATACACTTCCATCTCTTGAGTTTTTATATTTGTGAGATATAAGAGAAATCACAGTTTGTCTGTTTCGGATAGTTAAAATCGCGGGAGATAAATTACTTGAACTGAGATGTACAGATTTACTTCAACCTGTGCGCGCAGGCAAAAAGTAGGCCTAGGTGAGGTTGAGTGACAAAAAAAACAAAACAAAAAAAAAACGGGCAGCTTGAAGTAGAGGAGATTAAGATAATCTAAAACGAAAGGAGCTGAGGTACTGCATCGTCCTCAGTGTTTAGAGAGCAATTTACAGAAAGCTATTGCTGCTATCTGTACACTTGATAGCATTTCTTGCTCCGTATGTAACAAGCTTGACTTCGTAATTTTAGCAGGCCGGGGGTTTAATAAGTAACCGCGAATTGTTTTAATTTACTTTGCACTATCGTTGATAAGATTGGCTGCGAGTCACTACACAGAGATGAGGCTAGTAGGCGTTTTTATTTCTGTTAGAGAGAGAACTCAGTGCGGAGATTTGGTCCTGAGTTCGAGTCCCGAGCGGAGGGATGAGAAGGGACGTAATTGGTGGGCTGTTGAACCCAAGGGAAGTTATGGGGGCCCAAATTCACGCCGGAAGAAAGTAAATTAAATTAATGTTGAAAACGGCTGAATCTCAAGCAAGTTGGGATGCTGAATCAACTGAAGTCGACGCATCAATTTTTTTGTAAATAAACATTTATATATTATTCCATTAATCAACTCGTATCTTTATGTTTTATTAAATTACGCTGCACGCATAAAGTCTACTCCTCATATATGAAATGTAACTTTCAAAAAGGATTGGATTTCTCAAAGTACAGAAGAAGTGAGAAATTGGACGTGAAACAGCGTGAACAAGTCAACCGAATCCGCTTGCTTTCCAGGGTTTGAACCAAGTTTCCGTTAGGTATGTTTAGTGGGGAAAGGAGAGTGAAAGTGCTAGGGTCGCGAGCCTGATGGATTCTATCTGTCTATTATTAAATACTAATCAGCTGGTGCCCGAATATTAGCAGCTAAAATCAATGGATTGAACTAAAAGAAATATAGTATTAAGTTGTGTTAAATAATCTTTGTGCTGATCCAAAGATTGAGAGATGTCTTATCTCTAGGAAAAAAAGGTAGGATTCGAGGTCAGGCTGCGTCCCGTATTGCGCGTTAATATGTTTCATCAGAGTATGTAAATAGAAATAAGTAACACCCCCCCCCCCCCGAAAACAACCCCTTTTATCAGTTCGTTCATTTTGCGTGGTGCGTCTATTCTCTCTCCTCGTTTTCTTCAATCTCCGAAGCAATCGACCGCGAAAGAGGAGCTCACAGTTCGTGAAAACAGATACTTCGAGGCTCTTTTCACAATTAGTTTTTCAACATTCTGGCCAAAACAGTTACCAAAATGTTCGTATTCCCTTTCGAATTATTATTATTATAGTTGTTCTTGTTAACCGTTCGTAGCTGGACGATTAAGCAGGAGAATAGCAAAGCACTTCAGGCCTTGTAATCACACGAAACTTCTTCAGTTGGCACCACTGCATTCACCATTCGACTGGCTTGTCTCGTCTGTGTCCGTGTTTGTTGATATGTTAGTTCGAGGTTTGACCACCTGCATTCGGAACTGAAAAGAGCTTTACTTACTTACTCATTCACTCACTCACTCAATGTTTCTCCTTTTATTTATGACTAAATTTTGTATTTTATGAACAACTTTGACGACGATATGTCATGGTCACGTGATAAGTCATTTTACGACCATATAACTAGTAATAGTAACTACACCCCGGAAATACAAAACAACCAAATGCAATGCTCAGCACTTTACTTAACATTTCTGTAAACTGTACAACACATACACGAACATTTTTATTGGGAAGTATTATCCCAAGATTATTTAGAACGAATTACAAATATCGTTAAGGATACGTGCTCAAGTGATTTCGTGCGTTTTGTACCAGGATGAAGACTACTTGTCTTTCTTTTGTACGAGAAACATCAGGTAACTATAATTTAATGCGTAATTTACACATTGTACATTGCGCATAAGGGTGCTTTGCCTGTAACTTTGTCCTACAGAGTGCGTCTTCTTGGGTATTTCTCGTATAAACATTATCAATCATATTTATAAACGTCGTCAATCATCATATTTACATTGCCCACATAGCAAGCAGCATTATTTCCGAAAGTACGTATTTAGAAAAATAAAATCATATGTGCTACCTGCCGTGAGGCAAATCTGTTATCGCACTTCATTATTCTTTTGTAAACAGCGCGTCTTTTGTAACATCTTTTATTACTACTCTGTGTTTGTTTCGTAATTGTATGTTATCGATGCGCGGCTGTCATCGTCGGATTATGGTTGATCAACAACCTGTTGTCAAGTCTATATCTGTTCGGGTCATTCTGTTGGTATTTAGGCTAACGTTAATCGTTCATATACATTCATATGTGCATCATCATCATCGAAACAATCTGTGTACTCATTGTATCTGATGCGAAGCATACTAAAAGTAAATACGTCAAGGACCCGATACTCATACATCTGCTCCAGAAGTATCTTGTTGTCTGGGGTATCAACGGTCATATACGAATTAGACTATGAATCTGTAACAGTCAGTAATATATGTGGATAATCAGCCTACTACCACTTGCATCACGCAGTACTAACATAATAAATGATAGTTTAACAGAAGAAGGTATTCATATTCCATACATTTAGATTATCTGCTATAGTTACGACCACTGCAATATATCTACTACTATTTAGTTAATACATACACATAGCACTACCTAGCCCAGCACTTAAGAAGTGTTTATCTATTATTAGAAAGTGTTCATATGCTAGCAAATATATTTTCTATAGAAAAAACTACTCGATTTACGATCTATTTCCATTTACATTTGTTTTCCTCGTGTTATATATAGATGTTTATCCTGGGTTTAAACCCCAATTCTGACGATTAATTTTAATCTTCGGATTTGCCTAAAAAAATCTTGGATATGGTGCAACGAAATATCCACCGAAACAAGAATTAATCGTTAAATTATCTTCATCAGCGGATCAAATGCATGTTGATGCAACCGAGGGTTTGCCGGTTTGAAAACTAATCCTCGGTGCTATACGAATCCTTCCAACACACGAAACAGTTTATTATCGACTAACCAGCTAATTGAAAATAGGGAATCAAAGTTATGAATTATTTTTCTAATACTTCAAGAAGGAACATCTACTGAAAGAGAAACGAAAAAAAAAGTAAGTTACTAAGTGAGTTTGATTGAAGAAAAACACACACAATCAAAATTATGAACAAGCTCAGTACCTGGTAGAACTGGACTGAAAAACTGATGTCAATTTTATGCTAGTTTCTTTTATACATAATTTAAAGTACATTTTCTTATAGCTGACTGCTTTCTTCGTATTTGTTTACTCCACAAAACTCTGCAAAACTAAGTTTGGGGTATTAAGCAAGAAAATCAAGCTATATAATTGATAACTTAAGCTTACTTTAAAATTAATCTGCTTTTCAATTTTGAGTTGTGAGAGCTACGCTTACCTTATTTGCAATAACATGTGCATTTGTTATAGTGCTTATTCACAGATTTTCTAATAAGCTTACCTTGTTTGCCATATCTATGCATTCTTTGTAGTCTTTTTGTTTCAAGGCCTCTTGCAGGTTTTCTACCTGTTTGGCTAATTTCTTGACTTTCTTGTAGTGTCCAAAGCAGTCTTTGTGATCTGGATCCAGCTTCAAACATTCTCTCACCTCCCTTTAAACAAAAATAAACGTCAAAATTTCCCATTTCTCTCACTTCAAAACATACAAATTTATTCGAAGCTACCCACTTTAAATTTAACTTTTAAACTAATCGTTCCTTCTAATGTACTGACTCGCAACGTATATTATTGCAGAGTGAAACCTCTTACGTATTAGGGTAAATAACACTAAGTATGGCACATAAGAAGACAGATAAGGGATATTTGGGTGTGTCTCGAGACTAGTTTTCACCAAGGGACAAGACCCTACTATAGTCAGAAATGCCGGAGAAGAAACTAATGCTAAATTTGTCTGATTTCTCACGTTCTTACAGACAGATCTATGTTCTATTAAAATTCTCCTTATAAATTGACTCACAAATAGTTTACTGAACTATTAGTTTTCCTATCCCATATTTTTTTATCATGATCAATTAGTCTGACAATTTGTTTGAAAACAAAACAAAGAAAAAATATTTTGTATGGGCCACTTAATAAATACTTGTTGCTCTATTATTTGTGTCAAATGCCTTAAAAATCAACAAACAGCCATATCTAAACAGGATTCGAAACAACCCCTTGTCGACGGCGGCCCATTGCCTTTGTAAACTGACGAACTTAAACCTAAGTGGGCAGGTTAATTCAAATTTGTAATACTGACCCTCGGTGCGTCACACCATGACTATTTACGAACTATCGTAGAGTAGCGGGCAAAAGTTGAGAGATTTTACTTTAAAAAATAAAAATATTTTTCAAATGTTTCGTATATTCTGTTTTAGTGAATTATCTATCGTTTTGATATATCACTGAGAGCTAAAAGATAAGTATTTTAAGACTGACTTTTAAGTCTAAGTTATATTAAACTATGTAGTTTGGATATGTCTACATTTTTAGAAATATTGTACAAGCACTACTAAAAATTATATGTATGTTGGCAGCATGGCGTCTTAGCCCAAGTCCCGCACCAGTCCGCTCTGTCCTTTTTCTCTTCTACCATGTGAAAACGCATTTGCGGAACTTTGCCGAGTTTCTATTGTGTTTGTGAAGTTCCTGTACTCCTGTCTCAGTATTCTAATATATTAAGATGAATTTCAGGATCAATATGTGTCAAATGATCCACTTTCTCATTTCAAATATGAATCAAAATAATTTTAAGGTAGGTACACGCCAAAGACAAAATATTTCATTGTGCAATGTTTGTTTTTGTTACTAACGTCTTTTGAGGATTTGTTGTGGTTACACCATCCGATTAGGAAATTCCAAGATTATGTTTTTCTCTCTTTCCACCTTAAATACTTTCGCCTGAATTCACTATCTTCAACACTCTCTGACTTCTATTCTAAGGTATGAATGACCTGTGATCGTTGTGTAAAGCGTATTTTGAGGGTTTTACAACGTATCTAAAATATTTACTAAATATTCAATGTGTATTTATCGATAAAAAGCCCGATGATAATTTCGTTAGCCTTCTTGGCGGCATTGTCAAAGGATTTTTTATGTTAATTTACAATTCTTATCAAAACGTTGTAACATTGTTGTAATCAAATCAAACAGTATCGATATAATTTTATACATGTAATCGTTATCAATTTAAATTCTTATATTACACATGTATAATTCTTTGTTATGATGGTGATTATTCTGTAGAAAATATGTAGAAGTCAGCACATGTTGGCATATCAGCAGTTTCTTGTGGAAATATTTTTCTTGATTCTCGATCTTATAGAGGAACTTCAGTGAACAATGATGTCACACGAAAACTTACTAATATATATTCAGGTTTTATTGTTATTCGTTGTAAAGTCTTTACAAACTCATATGAATTCCTCATATGATGTAAATTTCCTCCCACATATGGCTTAAGAAGCGTTGCTAAGTACTTCGACAAATTGTAGGTAGGAGAGCCTATTGAGCTACCTACTGGTCTCAGTGGTATGCTTTATTTGTGAATCTTCGCAAGCCTTTATATTCTTGAAGGTATTCCAGGTTTAGGACTGATTTTCTGTTAAGTTCCTTCAGAAATTGGTAAATTTCTAACCATATCATATTTTTATATTTTGTTTTGATGATGTAGGATCTCTCTTCAGCACAAAGGAATCAGGATCTGTTAATAATTCAGTCATCTTTTCTTTGTATTTTTGAGATTCTATGATTACCGCTGCATTTTCTTTGTCTGTGGATAAAACTAAAATATTTCAGAAAAGCAGTTGAGTTGTCCTTCACAAAAATTACTAATCTCAGGTTCAATGAATCTGAGGGAAATATGTAGGTTGATAAAAAAATCATCTTTTTTATTTAAATAACTTGTGGCACTGAAAAAGCTACTAAATTAGTTTTTCCTTTTCAAACCCATTTACCAGTAAAAACTAAAGTAAAATTCACAAATATGTGGTGTTCGCTAGGGAAGATAGCTACAGAAAATAGGCAACAACAACAACTTGTAATAATTTTGAAAAGGAACGGAAATATGGCGCTGCTTATGATATATTTTACAAAGGAAAGTTAACATGTAGGAAACTTCTACGTTCCTTTCGTCGATACACGATAAATGAAGTGGTTTCAGAGCGGTATGCACTGTAATTAAGTTCGAAAAAGAAACAATTTACAATGTTTCTACGTATCAGCTTCCCTTCTAAAATAACGTCTGTCTCTTCCTTTCTTTGTAAGTAATTGCTAATTTTATAATCGCAATTGCCTCTTTTCTCCAGACTGCATCTCCTAACGAAATATTCTTGGATTTAAGTTTTGCCTAAAGGCCTTAGATAAATTTCAATTCAGAGAGAGCTATTTAATGCAGTCAAATCAATAATGGATAAGCAGCTTTGTATTTTCATCTTTCAGCATACACATAGATAAAATTTATACTTCCATTGAGTACAAATTGCTTTTGAGCAATCTGTCAAGAAATCAAATAATCTGATACAATACAAATACACAAGGTAGGTAATGTTACGAAACAACAATTTTTGTTCTGTAAACAAACACTGGATTTTCTGTATGTTTGTTTTCATATGTATTACATAAATAAAGATGTTTTAACACAAATTGTAAACTTACAATGAGAATTGGGTTCCTACGTTCTTTTCTAAAGTTTCACGTGTAATATGAAATGAACTAATGAAATAGTTTGTTAAAATTCTATCTAGGTCGATCACATTAGTTTTGGTTTAAATCATAGGAGCCTACATCACAAAAGGACTAAAAGGTAAATTTCAAGCTTACATATGATTCAAACCACAGAATGATTTTTTTTTAAAATTTAAATCATTGATTTAAAAATAATTATATGATTTAAATGGCAATTTAAATAATGATTTTAATCACTTTAATTTAAATCAATCAACCTTGGGAATATGTAAAGGTCTTCCCAATTGATCATTAAATTAAAGAGAAGTAATATATTTCTCTTCAGTTGATCTTTATCCATCTATTTATTCGAACGAAGAATACAGGGTAAAATAACTGGAAAATGATCCCCTGAGGCAGGGAAACTGACGAAACGATCGTCGGACATTTTATCAAAAAAATACACAATGAATATCCCGAAAGAGTTTATAGTGACGTGTCCAAATTACTTGTGTAGCTTGAGAAAGACATCCCCATTTTTCTACGCTCCCTCAATCCCTCTCTCTTTGCAACATTCGTGTCCGTTGCATCGATTGGTAGTTATAACAAGTTTATTATTATTTTTTGATCTACTAACTTCGATCGCAGACTTGGATCATCTATGTCCACCCTACACTTCTCACTCTCGGTTACCATCGCCTGGAGTGCTCGTTCTGTATAGGGTTTGTAGGTTTCATGTTCCTATTAAAACATCTTTCTTAATTCGATTCTGGAAGCCCCGCCCGGAGAACCAAAGGAAGACTAGTTTACCTCCGGAATATTTTACTCTAGGAGAACGCATGGAACCAGCCAGCATTTTTACCGTTTTTGACATGATTTAGCGGTTCTACTTCCTCGCAGTAAAGGAAAACATTCAAGTTGTGTTTCACATTCCATCTCTGATTCCACATTCCTTTAGTCTCAGGGTGGTGATTCCCTTCACTGTGATTTCTATTTCATTTGTTAGGAGGTTATCTTCCCCTAGGTGTTACAGATCCTTCTACTAAATGCACGCAGTTGTAATGGTTTTGCTAAACCTCGGAATATTTCCGGTATACACCATATCAGGTGGACATTTCCCTATCCACCACCTGGGAAACACACATGAAAAAAAAACAACTATAGAACACCTATCAGACGACAGCGAAGGTCAATTTTGAAACTTACCCTATAAAAATTTTAGTCAATATATAGCAAATATATTGTGTTCTAAGACAGAAAAATCCACGAATTTCTTATAGTAAATTTAGGCAGAATATTCAACGATAGAAACTTATTACTAATTTTGGACTCCATTATTCTTTAATTTAAACACATTTCTATCGATTTTTCTCACCGTACACAATCAATTATTAGGAGTAAAACTTCACTAGGTTAGAGTGAAGTATCGTACTGTTTCCTTCTATTTCAAATCTACAATCTAACCTTAGTTTCATTCACCAACAAATTTAGCTTGAGGTACCTTATACACCCTATTAGTTTTCTTTTCTATTTTACTTCATGATATTTGGTTCATTTTAGTTTTACTTCACATGATTCTACACAAGCATATCATACAAAGCCCATATTGATTTTCTTAAAAATCATTTATTATATATTCTTTATTAATCTGTTACAAAAATTATATATCTCGCATTGTGCTCAAATTGAGTTGTTCGACAGAAAGAGAAAATATTGTAAGTTAATTTAAGATTACAGAACTTACTTAAGTGACTCTCCTACGTCACCATTTTTGTACTGCAACATTGATAACTTATAGTAACCCTTAGTGTTATCTGGCTTCTGTTTTGTAGTAACACGAATATCTGATATGGCTTGGTGTGTATCTCCCACAAAGGAGTAACAGTCTGCACGTATTTCTCTTAACGATGGATCCCACGGACACACCTAAAACAAAAAACAGTAATGATTTTTCTCTTATTCCGGCTCTCCACCAAAACTTAAAAACCTCTTCGTTGAATGCTGGTACTGAAAGGAAGTAGCTACTGGATATTTGTTAAAAACAGAAATAAAATACACAGTATACGAATCTAGACCTACACTTACCAAGACCTAGCTGGTACAAGAACATATCTTAACTTCAAGTAATTAGAGCAAAACATCGTCACTTCTCTAGTGTAATACCAAAATACATATACACCACAAACACCTTTAAATCGGATAAAAATGCTAATATAGTTACGAAATAGCTAACTGCGACAAATACTGCTAGTTACTAAACACGATCAATTACCTGTCATGAAGCTGCCTAAATGTATCACGAAAGGCACCCTGACGCAATGAGTAGTGGAAGTCAGTCCAGTCAGCTTTATGAAGTATCTCCGCACGAAACCTACGTTCAAACACTGCTCTTGAGCGCCATAAGACGGCGGTTAAATCCTTGCAAACATAGAACAGTAGTACATTTCTCCTTAACACTGAGCAAGCATTAAACTTCAAATTAACTCTATGATCGTGTTGACTAGGGCGCTGAGCCGTCGTCGACGAGGCTATGGATTCGAATCCGACAATAGACATGGATGTTTGTGAATTTAAAAGCTTTGTACTCGCATAATCGGGACAGGACCAAGTCGTCAGTAACAAAAAAAAAAAAAAAAAAAAAAAAGTTTTTATCAAGTAAATTTGAATGTTTATATTTCAAGAAAGGCTTACATACGAGATCAAATGAAACTGCTGAGACGACAACTTCCAGAAGAGATGAACAAGATTAAACCAATTTTCGTGCTTTTTTTTTTCACTTTAGTAACAACGAAGAACGCACTTTAAAAATGAGCTCATCCTCGAACTCCGCATTTTATCTTTTATAGGTACTACCCTTTACATTCGTAACGCATTAAGGAAACTGTGACGGACTAGTCCGATACAAAGATAAAAGAGAGCATTCAAATTCGAAGAGGTAAGCAGATGTAAGGCATTTTCTATAGTGTGTTCAATGTACTAGTTTAAATACTGTAGCACGACAAAATACGAAACTTACGTAATGCCAATTAATACTTTACTTATGTATAGCTTAGTCCTTAGCTGTGATATTCATTAAATCTAACGAAGCACTTTTCGGTCTCACCTAGAAGACCACCCTCAAGTGAAGACGATGAATGTTTAAATGTGTGTGTACACGAACAAATTTATATATATATATATATATATACTGATAAAAAGTAGAAAAATACTTACCGCTTATTTGGTCCGTAGAAAAATATACACACACATGTACACAACACTAATATTCACATAGCTTTTTGCAATATTTCGGTATTAATACCGTAGACTTGCTGTATAGGAAGGGAGAGAGACACACGTGGATAGAACAAAAGACTAGGACGACAGTAGCGACACGTAGCGGACGGTACATAGTTTGGAGAACAGTTGACTGCTGAATGGCGCGTGGAACAATTAACAACTGTACAGCGTGTAACTACTGAATAGTATTGTTGAAGGAAAAGTGTTGAAAATGCAGAGAAAACGGGTGGTGTTGTGAGACTGGGGCATCCGGTTTGTTAATAGTGCAAAAGTGGCGATGGATATTAACACGAATGTTGAGAGGTCCACCTGTTTCCCCCACATAAAATACATCACAAAAGTTGCAGGTTAGGATGTAATAACATTAGAGGTGTGGCATGTACCCTTGGGATTTAGGGTGTATCGGTCATCAGCAGTATTGATACTGACTGTGGGAGCAGGTCTTAGATCTGGGTCTCATGCAGGGGAGATTTCTGGGGATAGACAAGGTAGACAGCGTCTGCCCAAAGTTTTATGATACAAAAATACCTTAGTCTTCATTGGTAATGAATTTCGATGTGATTTGGACCTTATTATGAAAATATTAGTCATTTGTTCCTTCAAGTAATATACAATCTATAATGTAAAAATATAAAACTAATGAAAAAATGTCGTAACTATAACTTTCAAGAACATTCTAAAGGCTTTTAGTTGCTCAAAACTGCCGATTCTTTTTCTTCACGCTATATTCACGCGACCTAAAGTAGGAGCAGACGATATACACAAGCTGAGAGGCTCGACAGGAGAGACGTTTGTGAAAACTTCTAGCTGTCCTGTATATGGTTAGTCTCAAGGATTTTAAGGGCTACTTCGCATCATTCTTTCCGTCGCGCGCTTTCCATGTAGACACATCTCTCTCACATTGTGTATGTATGATTTTCTTAGGGAAAGCAATGAGCTAAAACGTTGCACGGAAGAGTATTGGAACCGACTAGAAACTACAGTATTTTAATCATAAAATATTTATCGCTGTAGGCACTTGAGTGCTGGGTTGTCCGAGACGATATAATAAAATAACAAAGAAGAAATGGATTCTCTATGGAAGACCGTTTCCAAATACGTACTTGCGATTTAGAGGTTTAAAGGGGGGGGACTCTTACTGATTCACTCTTGTGTAGCCGTTTTGGACAATTTTAACTAAATCTAGGAAATAATCTTTGAATAGTTTAAAAATTATCAATATTAATTTAATTTATAAAAAATATATATAACTTTTCTGCTGTGGATGTAGGAGTTCTGCCATTGCCTTTCTTATACCCTCCACAAAATAGACAGCGTTTTCCACTGGTAAAAGAGAGACCTAATCTTTCTTCAGTTGACCCAGTTTGCTTGAAAACAAGAGTAATTCTAGACGTAAGGGGAAAGAAAACGAAATTTTAGATGAAATTTAAACTGGTGTACCAAAGCGTTTTTGAGTGCCTGCTACAAACATTGACATCCGCAGTAGTGAAAATAAAATTCTTGCACCAATCAAGTTGTTGGCGTATATTGTAAACTATCGGCTCGGAATAGTTTTTTAAACATTTTTAAATTACCCAAGTCAACATTTGTTATTCATGGTATGTCAGCATCTACTAAAGGCAAATTAAAATGAATCAACGCATGTTTTCAAATTCTTGACAAATAAAATATTGTCACTATTGACAAGTATTTCAATTGCAAAATATCTACGGTAGCCGTTACGACTAGCAGAGACCGTGATTTAAAAACAAAATGATGGCAGTACTGCCAAAATGAAGGTTCGCAACTTATTCAAACTTTACATTTATGCCCTTTACAGCTAAGAAGGTTAAGGCTACAGGTTGTAATGTCTTTCATGTTGCTATTCTCCTGGACGATTGAGAAGATAGAAGCCAGAGATTCTACTGAAGTCTCCATTTAGGCATTTTCCTGGTGGAGTGAGCGGGCCTTGAAACTGCACTCCTTCCCAGCGTTCTTCGGAATCATTGACCAGAACTATTCATCACAAGGGCTGGGTGTTTGGAAGAACTTAACTGAGGTAAGCAACTTGCATCCTTCCTCCAAACATTTTAGCTGATTTTAATATTTTTAAATATTATATTTTCAGGAGAAAAATGTAGGCACAAAAAACAATGAAGGAAAATTTTACTTTTGATTTCTCTAAACGCTCTTCTTAACGTTGTATAATATGTCTGTCTACCCATTTGCTTATGTCACGCTCCACCACTGGTCTCATGTATGCATGGGCGCCGGTTTGGGTTGGTGGGGAGGAAGGATTTGTACGGGCTACTAATGTTTCTAAGATTAGGTGGATGTTGAAAAACTAATCTAGGTTTGGTGGGGAATACTGACCTTGTGTCTGGGTCAGATTGGAGAATGTGGAAATGAGAGTGTAGGATTTGTTTGACCTTGGTTAGTCTAGGATGGAACTGGGTGATTAGAGCCGGTGGGATGGGGATTTGGGTGAGTTGAATGTGTGAGGATGCACGGTGAATCTGGTTACAAGGTTAGGTGGATAGCCACGGTTGACTAGAGCTTCCTGGAGGAGTTGGTTGTTTCAATAGCAGAGGTGGTGGAATTCAAGCGTTGTCCTCTGAGTGCAAGGGAGAAAGGAATCGCTTTCTTGGTATGGTAAGGATGGAAACTTGAGTTGTGCAACTACTGCCGCATGTGGTTGGTAGGTTTTATGTGAACGGAAGTATTGAGGGTGTTGTTTCCTAAAGTGATGTCCACATCAAGCAATGTGACTTTTGTTAGAGATGGACCAAGTGAACTGGACAACACGGAATTGGTTCAGCTGTTCTAAGAATGTGTTGAGACTGATTTCACGATGACTCCATAACATCAGAATATCATCCCAAGACCCTTATCCAAAGTAGTGGGATCAAGGGCTGAGCTGCCCTTCCGGCTTTCCTCTGTATTAGTTATATATATATATATATATATATATATATATTAATGAAAATATGGATATTGTTATGTTAGAAACCGCAGTATTTTATTTCGATAGTTAATTTACAGCCAAGCCAAGTCTTTGTTAGATGTTATTGCTCTCTGGTTGTCGTCGCCTTCCTATTTCGTCTTTAAACTATGTGCTAGACTGCATATTCTTGGATTGTTGGGATTCTTGTCTACGAGCCTTCGCTAGAAACGTCACCATCAAGTGTGAATGACATCGGCCAATTCAGCACCTCCTGATCCATGGAAAGTTCCAAGCGGAAGTATGACAAGACAGGTTTCGAAGGAGGAGAACGTCAACGAGAGACAACATTCGATATTCAGTGTTCGTACTAAAAACATAATTCATTTCGTCTACTCTGAAAAGTCTATTTGAAGAGTGTCTTGGCCAACTACAGGACTTCTCCTTGGCCATGTTATCGTGACGAAGTTCTTTAAGTTTCGTCTACCTCCTAGAGACTTAAAACCTGGATCATCATCGCTACCAAGATATCTTGGATTTTGGCTTGGCTGTAAGCAGTTAATTTGGTAAGTGGCAATGGATTTTTCACATATTGTCGTTATCTTAGTCCATGATCCATTATCCTAGACTATAGGAATTTCATCCCCTCTTAATTTAGCAAGTCTATTTTTCTATACTAGCGAGTTTCAATCCTCTAAGCTACAAATCCCTAAAATTTTATGTCTCTCTCCCAAAGAGGATATAAAGTCAAGATGGTGGAGATGCATTCCTAAAGGTTCCCTTACATTAAATAGAATTTGTTTTATTTCCACTTAAGTCAAAATAATGGAGATGGGATTTGAAACCACTTTCTACTCACTGGTTTTTAGTACGCTCTTTTAGTTTGCTTGAGAATCTGTTTTGTTTTCTCTCTTTCCCCCGCCCTCTATATTGCCTTTCTCTCCCCCCCCCCGACTTAATGAGTAATTCTCGTAGTGTACGTTCGAAGTCTCCTGTTCGATCCCCGATCCTTACAAGATCGAAAGCTGCGCTTTTAGCTAGTTTACGTAATTACTTGTTTTCATCCCCTTCTGGTTCTCAAAGTTCTTCTGCTTCTACTTCCCCAACTTTATCCCCTTCAGTTTCTCCAAGCTCTTCCCCTTCAAATTAATCATGTTTTTCCCCTTCTAATTCTTTAATCTCGTCTCCCTCAGTTTCTTGCAAGTCAGTCGAAATGCTGAACGAGGACTAACCCCCCTCTCATCATATCATCTTTGATGAACAATTAGCTGAATGAAGACCTATTCCAAAATTCTTAGGTATTGACCCGTCTGTTATAGATAATTTCTTTATTGTGTTTGAAAACTTGGAAGATCAACACAATTGGTCTGCGGAAAAAAAACTTTCAATGTTCTGTTCGTCTTTAACAGGCAAAGCACTCGATTTGTACTATGTTCTGTCTCACTCAGTCTCAGTCAGCAAATGCAGCAGAACCACTGACCTATGATTCTCTAAAGCAAACATTCATGAAGTTTTCCGAGGCGCTAGCAATCCGTATAAGACGGAAGAAGTGTTAAGAAACAATGTTCTGTCTTTTGATGAATTTACATATAGTTTTGTTTTAAGTAAAGCCAAGCTAGTTAAAACCTATATGCCTCAAGCAACTAATCAGGATATTGTATACCACGTCATACATGGCTTCCGTTCAGATTTACTTTTCCACGTAGCAGATAAGAAAATTACAGATATTAAAGAGCTCTTGTCTATTCTGCAGAATAGGGATAAGAAAAGTCACAGTGTCTGGCAACGTCAAAAAGAAGAAATGCTAGAAATGCAATGTCTTTTAAATCCTGCATCTCAAATTGCATTGGCAATTCCTTCCTCCCCCGCCCCTCTTTCTTCGCCGTTATTGCCGTTTCAACATTCTGCAGTGCCACTAAATCCGTATTTGTTGCCTCAGACAGCAACAACACAATCTCCTTCTTCGTCAGTTTATCCTTCTTTCAATGCTCAAACTCTTTCATTTTCTGCGCAAAATCAGTCTTCGTCTGGCAGTCCTCAGTAGAATCAAACAGATTTAATTTTGAAACTGCAAAACGAAGTACAGCAATTGCGCTCTCAATTGCCGATTCAGCCTGCTCAAAATGTAAACGAACAACCTCAAGCGGCTTCTTCCTACTTTGTGTAATAAATTGTCCAATCTGGTGTTACAAATGTAGGCCGGATCATCTACTAAATAAGAGCCTAAATGCAACAATAATGGTAATTATAAGCGTAATGAACAACAGGGTACATCAAATAATGGCCCTATCAAATGTTACAAGTGCAATGGCCTAAATCATATTGCAAAGTACTGTTTGACAAAGCCTCAATTTCAGCAACAAAATAGTTCTCAAAATCAGTCGGAAAACTAAGAAGTTCTCAGCACAGCAGAGACCGGTGTTTTGATTTAGAATTTGAATTCCCTCTCAAGGTCTCTAATAGGTTATCTTAAGTTGAAGGTTTTGTAGGTAATAGGCCCATTGATTTCTTAATCGATGGGGGAGCTACTGTCTCATTGATATCACGCTCTCTTCTCTCCAAGAAGTCAAACTTTTGAATATTCCCACTTCAATTAAAGGTGTTTCTGAAAATCGTTTTATTTGTAAACAGACAGCATTACTGTATTTTAAGATTGATGGGAAGGTTTTAAAGCATCCGTTTCGTGTGTGAGAGATGGACTAACAGTATGCTATTCTTGGGGCTGATTTTTTGTTTTTTCCATATTGTAAAGTCGATCTGAGAAGAGAAGTCATTTGTATTATATACTTCTCTTCTCGACTTCGGTCGTCCTCCAGACAGTGTTTTTATAGGTCCATCCAAAGCTTATTATTCTGTTTCGGAAACTATTTTTCAAGCTATTTCTGTACTGGAAAGACCTATGTTTATTTCCACTCGATGGATAAAGATCAAATCTAAGAGTCACGCCTCTTGTCAAACTTGTTAATTTCACGAAGAATAATGAAACCTTTTTGTTAGAACCTAACAGTGACTTTGTAAAAACCTTTGGTCTTGTGGCCCCACACAAGGAAAGTACTAGAATTTAAATTTACAATCCGACAGACCAGCCAGTCATTATGAGCCGTTATACATCTTTGGGTCAACCTAGTGCAGATGAAATTATTTCTCAATTTCAACATGACCCTATCGCTTCATTAACGGACATTCCTGACCGATTGGATATGTGTATCAGAAGAATAGAAATCCAAAGCCGAATTGAGATTCATTCACAGTATTTTGATCCTAATTTGTTTTCTTTTAATCCGGAACTTACAGCTGATCAAAACACTTAGCTTCTTGACGTACTCTCAAAATTCCCGGATGTTTTCCGTTGGAACCCGCAATGTTTTGGGAAAACTAAATTAGTTACTCATGATATCGATACAGGAGATGGACAGCCAGTAAATGTTAAGCAATTTCCCTTACCATTGCATCTCAGGGATCAAATTAAGAAGGAACTTGATCGGCTCTGAATTCAAAAAGTGATCGAAAGATGCCCAGGCTTTGAATGGAGTAACCCGATCTTTCTAATCAAGAAAAGAGACAAAACTAAGTACTGTTTACTGGCTAACCTGAGGGCGCTGAACAAAATTTCGAAAAACATATCTTATTTTTATCCTCGGATGGACGATATTTTAGCAAACATTTCTGGCAACACATACCTATCTAGTTTTGATGTGAGCGATTCCTTTTTTAGTGTCCCATTTACTGAAGACTAAGCATAAGACGGACTTCACCATTGCTTCCTGTGGGAAGTATCATTTCAATGTTTGCCTCCAAGGCCTCAAGACAAGTACATAGCAGTTGAACATAATGATGATGATAACTGCAAACATTCCTTCGTCAGTTTTGAGTACATACGCTGATGACGTTATCGTACATACAGAAGATATGTCAGTCTCTCCAGGTTTTTTTAGATCCTTGTTAGACGTATACGACATGCCAATATCAGACTTCAACCAAAAACTGCTTTTTTCTGTACAAAAGAACTTGAAATTTCAGGAAAAGTTCTTTCTGGGCATTCCATCGAAATCGTTCCAAAAATCAGTTTGGATTTTCCTACTCCTAAAAACAAAATGCTCCTTCCCTGGAATTTTAAATTTTCTTCGCTCTCATTTCGAACACTTTGCTAAACACACTTCTAAGCTTACGGTACTTCTCAAAAAGGACGTCAAATCTGAATGGAATTCTAAATGCGAATCTGTTTCGAAATTTGAAGGAAATGGTCACTTCTGCGCCCGTCCTGATGCCATTCAAACCCAATCAGACCCTATACGTGTTTCTAGATAGTAGCTACCATGGAATTGGGGGGTGTCTCCTACAAATAGGCGATGACGGCCTTTTGGATCCAGTGGCATACTGTTCAAAAAAAGCTCCTTCCAAGAGAGGAAAACTACGATGTCTTCAATTTAGAAGCAACTGGCGCTTTTTATGTATTCAAAACCTTCAAATTTCTACCTTTATGGCAGAAAATTCTTAGCGTTCATGGACAATTCCGCTCTCTCCCACACTAAAAACAGTCTGAATTTGACAGGAAAATTAGCTCGGATTCCTTTTTTCTCCAGCAATTCGACATGTGAAAGGAGTCTCAAAATCATTGGTAGATGCGCTCAATAGGTATTCTGTGGATCCACCATCTATAATACAAGATGATGATGAATCTTTGGATGCTGCAGATGTATTGACTTACGAAGATGTTGAAATTGAATTACCTCAACTACAGAAAGAAGATGAATATTTTGGGATACTTTCATCCAAAATCTTCTGAACCCTGAAACAGTACATAATTATGACAAATTTTTCCAAAATTCTGAAGCAATATGAAATTCTGGGTAACGTAATATAGAGAATTCATAGATTTGCGAATCGCAAGCGTTTGTTGCCTTGTATACCAGTTTCTTTAGACGAAAAAGTTATGGAGATACACAATGATGGCATAACAACCTCTCATCTCTCTCCTTCCAAAACGTTTGCTTCGATTTCTGACAAATATTTTTTCCCGGACTTGAAGAAAATTTTTATGCATACCAAGGCCTGCCTTGCTTGTCAGATGGGAAAACTGCTAACAGGGAAGAAGCCTCACTTTACAGACCCACGCCATCGATGAGATCCCTTTCTCTAATTTAATGATTTATGGAAAGGGCCCGATGACGCCTAGTAATCAATTCAAGAGCATAATAGTAATCATTGATGTATATACGAGGTTCGCCATAACAGTTCCTGTCAGAACTGTGAATGCAGAAACTATTCCTAACGCACTTCATCATAAAGTGTTTATGTATTATGGGCTACCACAGCGTATTTTTTGGGATCGATCTACACCACACTCGTCAGAGATTATTAAGGAATTGTGCGAGAAAACAGGAGTGAAGCTCTCGTTTTGTCAGACATGCGCACTACACTGTTATGATTGTTGAGCGCTTTCATTCTTCTCTGATGAATCTTATGCGTCCTGCCACTCTCCACAAACCGAATTCTTGGTCATTTGTGCTACAGTGCGCAACGTTCAGTTATAATTGTTCGATGCATTTCAGGTTGCAGACTTCTCAGTTTTTTTTTATGTTACATGGGTTCCACCCTACTCTACTCAGTGACATAGCTCTTGGAATGCCTCCTGTTAATATTTCCAACTAAGATCGCTTAGACCGTTTAGATTTTTTTCGATAAATTGCTCATGAAAACTTGCGTAAACGTTTTTTACGTCAGAAGAAATACAGCGACAAGCATACGTATATCTTCCTGGCACGAAAGTATTAATCAAAGACTGCACTCCAAAGCCTAAAATATCAAAAACATTTGGAGGTCTTTTTGATATTCCAGCTGTTATTATTGAACAAAAATGCAAACTCTTACCTGGTTCACTACGATGGTCCAAATAAAAGAAGAAAACCGGATCTGATCGCCATCCATCGTATCAAGCCGCCCTCCAAAAAATGCTCACCGAGTGATGTCATCCCGGACCTCTCACAGCCAGAAGAAGGGATGATGCTCCAGTCGCGGAAGCAGAAATTTTGCAAGAGATAAGACTTATCCCGGATGTCTCTCATTTTCTTTCCGAATTTACGGAACATTCACCGACAAGTACTCAAGAGGTCACGGGTTCGGTTCCCGATACCCTTTTTCGAAACAAAAATAGTTCACAATCATCCGGATTCTGTGGATGAAATGTTTGGCCCAGCAAAAGAATCTCTGTTTGTATAAAAAAAGCTATGTTAGGTTTGATTTTCTTTTGTTGAATTTTGCTGTTAAGTTATTCGAACGGTTGCTGTCGATTTGTATTATTTTAACCCCGCCCCCTCTCTCCTATGTCAATTTCCGTTTCGTAACTCGTTTCCTTTGCTTCCGGTTCATTAGGTTAATATAATTTTGCTGACATGCTGATTTCAGTATTCTCGTTGTTGTAGTAGACTTAGGAAAAATTGGAGTTCGGACTTTTTTCCTTTTTTTTTTTTTTTTTCTTTCGACCAAGGTCATGTCTTGTATCATTTTTCAGATACTGAGAATTGATTTAAGAATTTCTCTCATCGATGTTTGTTTTCATTTATTCATGTCCTTCTGATGAGGTTCATGACAGTTTTTTCCTTTACAGTTAATAAACCTTGCGTTAGCCTAGTTTATTGGCTTCATGCACTGACCTACTTGTTTTTACATAATCAGTCTTGTTCAGTACTGTTTATGTTTATTGTTACAGGTCGTTAAGATAATTTCGTTTTTATTGTTTCGTCTGGCCAGACATTCGTGTATTTGCTATGTTTAAGGTTCAACTACGTTTTGATTTGTCACAAATTTGGTAATTTTTGTTGACATTTTCAAAGTTGAATTTTTGAGGATTTTCTGGAAGTTTTTCAAAAATATCCCATCGTTCGTTTTAGTATCTAAATCGTTTGTTTTTGCTTTTTGTTGGATAAACAAATGTAGTGTTTCATGTAGTTGTTTACAAAGGTTTTCTTGTATTTAGTTTTTATGTCCGAATTATAAGATTACTTTTTTTTCCCCCCCCTCGAGTTGTTACCCTGAATTTTGATTATTGAGTTTTGAGGATTTTAATTCTTAGATACATTTGAATTCTAGCTTTTACACGTTTTTATTTTTGAATTCGAATTCTTGTTTTAATTTTTAATTCTTTTTAAGATTTTAGAGTTGTTAAAGTTTTCCATAGATATTCTGATGTGACTTCGGCGAGACTCAGCGAAAATAGGCCGCTGAGGTGAGCAACCAAAGTCTCTGTGAGCAACCGAAGTCTCCCTTCCTCGACTTCGAACAAGCCATATCAATGTTCTATGGATAACAGGTTATTCTCTGCTCTTTTTTTTTTACTTCCTGATAACTTTTTTCCTCTCTTCCAGGTGTTCGCAAGCTTTGGTCACAATGGTGATTGCCCTCACTTCTCTTATTCTTTATGGATTGGCACTTCTATTATATTGTTGTCGCTCTCCTCTTAAAAAGAGAACACCTCCCGAATTGTTCCGGCTTTGATTAGTATCGACTGCGTCCCAAACTGACCCCCCACTTTCTTGTCTACAGCGCTCCCCTCACATTTCAACTCCAAACCCCATTCATTCTTACACTCCACCTAGCATTCTTGAAATGACCCCTTATCACTACTTCTAATGGATCATGTCTATGATTACTAGTGTTAAAATGTGCTATTCCATCCTCTTAACCACCCCTAGTTTCGAATTGCCAAACATGTTATTAACATTGACTGGTGAATATGGTGATTCTTCCTCTGGGATTCCGATGTTTGTGTCATTTCCAGTGTTTAGCCTTCTCAAGTATCATATAGAAACGCACTTAACATGGACATCTTAAGTGATGCGATTTTTATGAACTTCAATGAAGCAGCTTTCTAATGGACAACTTCAGTGCTGCCGATGCAGGAATTGGGTTACACATTGTGTTGCTGTGTCCCACCCTTCATGGACGTTTTAAGTGATGGTATTTATTTATTGGACGTCCCTAGTAATGCATTTTTTTTCTACGCATGTTTATCTCCAGCTTAGTGATTATAGTGTTTACAAGTCTCAATTTCGTGTGATATTGGTTATGGAAACAGTAAAAATTTAGTTTTATTTTTCCTAGTGTGTTATCGTGCCTTCGATGCTACTTCTCTTCTTCATTTTTACTCAATTGGTGGTTGGAAATTTTTAACGGAAACTCCGTCGTATTCAACAGTTATATATTACCGTTATTGTTTTCAGTTAATATTGTTTTGTTCTCTTGCAGTATTTCATTTGTAATATAATTTGTACGAATTTTCCCCTCCCAGGAGTATCGATCTTGGACTACAAACCATCATTCAAATGTTCAACTTTATCTTGTATATAAAGGCTTTGAAAAGAGGGTATAATGACAATATGAATATTATGTTCGAAATCGTAGTATTTAATTTCGACAGTTAATTTACAGCCAAGCCACGTCTCTGTTACATGTTATTGCTCTCTGGTTGTCGTCGCCTTCCTATTTCGTCTTTAAACTATGTGCAAGACTACGTACTTCGCTAGAAACGTCACCATCAAGTGTGAATGACATCGGCCAATTCAGTTCCTCCTGATCCATGGAAAGTCCCATGCGGAAGTATGACAAGACAGGAAGTTTCGTCTACATTCTAGAGACTTAAAACTGGATCATCGCTACTAAGATATCTTGGATTTTGGCTTGGCTGTTAGCAGTTCATTTGGTAAGTGGCAATGGGTTTTGCACATATTGTCGTTATATCTTAGTCCATTATCCTAGACTATAGGAATTTCATCCCCTCTTAAGTCTATTTTTCTATACTAGCGAGTTTCAATCCTCTAAGCTACAAATCCTTAAAATTTTATGTCTCTCTCCCAAAGAGGATATAAAGTCAAGAATATATATATATATATATATATATATATATATAAAGGGACAAAAATAAAAAAGTTATATACAAGATACCTGTTCAAGTGCTTGTTACCTCACTATAACAGACATGCTTGAAGATTTGTATTCTGCTGTTTTCAGCACGTGTTGATGTAACTTTAATTAAAAATGACTAAATATATATTGTCAATTATCTGATCTGATGTAAACTATAGAATTTTATTTGCTGTGTATAAATATAAATGGGAGATTGAAAAAAAGAAATATCTTTATGTATTTTTAATTTTTATTTTTGTTTCTATTAGTTTGCAAACTTAAATTGAATGGAGTATCGTAAGTGAAGATCAAAAAGTGGACTAATGTTGTTATTGTCTGAATTTCCCAAGTATCTCCTCCAAGCTTTGTGTAGGTTTTCTTTGTCTGTATTTAATTCCGGAATTTTATATATTATAGAGCACGCTTCCATGACACTACAGTCGATGTTATTTTTAGGATTATGAATTCTTCTCTCTGATGTTATCTCATGCTGTATGTGGCTCTGCTTGCAAAGGTTTGGAAAGTACTGTTACTGGACTGTGTTAGCGTCCCATCCATGTTCGCTAATTCATACGGCCAAGCGACGTTTGGTCATACACTCCTGATATTTGTGTTACCCGTGAAATAACTTTTATATCCTGTGTATGATATAACATGTGCTTTTTTTGTACTCAACGCTGATCTTATGCCATATTTGATGAAAAACGTTTTTAGTTCTTTAAATATCATTGTTATTTTGTGATCGGTTTAATGCGGTTTGGGGTGAGATGCACCATTTTTCAAGTTGCTTAGTAAACTTTGGACTTCGGCCCGTCACGTTTATACGAGTGCAATGTTTGTTAAAATCCACAAACATCCATACCCAACCCGCAACTTTGGAGACGCTGGCCTAATTGATCACCAGTGCCACACATTTTTGCTCCTACCCCAAAAAGGTCTATTTAATTTCAGTGGCCAAACTGGGAGGGGGAAGGGGTAGAACAAAGTTTATAGATTCGGCGGATGATGTTTTTTCATACATTTGCTTTTGATATAAAAGAATTACCAGATTGTTGATGGTTTTAATTATTGGTGGCTGAAGGTTTTCTACAGACAGTGGTTTGAAATTTGTTGTCCTTTCTATAAATTACAAGATCTAATTTATAGAATTTATCTAATTCAACTCTCCTGATTCTATACCACCGTCACTGTCCTAGCTCATGTAACAGATGACATTCGATATGCTATTGACAATACATTCGATACAAAAGTCCTTGCACTTCTGTACTATAATAAGACTTTCAACTCTACAAATAACATTCTATTTCACAAATCAAGGTTTTTAAACTTTTCTGACTTTCTGTAAAATGGATTCAAAATTATTTAAATAGTCGTTTGCAATATGTATCTATCTCTGGTATTGACTCCTCGTTGAAACTTGCTCATCATGGTGTCGTCCCTCAAGGTAGTGTTCAAGGTCCATTTCTCTTTTGTTTGTATATAAATGACTTGCCATTTGTATTGCAGCACTGAAAGTTCCATCTTTACGAATAATAATAGATCAAACGTATAAAAATTATATCGAATTATAAACGTATAATATATATATATATATACTTATTTGACCGCAACAATGCTGTAACGCTGTTATAAAGACTTGTAATTTAACATCAGACACGATACCCTGGCGATGCTAGCAGAAACGCTAACAAAACCATCATGGGCTTTAAGGTGAAACGCTACCTACCAGTTAACATGGGCCAACATGCCACTGATGTACTGTCATGTCAACTGCTCTCTATCTCTGCTAAACTTTAACTAAATATTATTCATGGTATGGTCATTAACAGTCTAAAAAAAAAAAATTAATTCCATGGCATGTTGCTGTTTGAACTTATTCATTGAAGATGGCGGAAGTGGTACATTCTGGCAAGGGTACTTACTCACCGATTTTAATGAAACTTTGCATACTTGTAGAACATCAAAAAATAATCCACACGTATTTTTTTATTTCGGCAAAGGTGCGAGTTTAAGGGTAAAAAACACCCTGTGAACGTTATGGGTGGTCTCCAAGCATAGACAGAAAACAATCATTTAATGTAGAAGAAACAATACTGCCAGGAGGGTTAGGACAGCAGATTCAGAATCGGACGTCAAAGGTACAAAATTCATATTGGGGGGCGGATCCAATATGATAATTACAATTACAAAAAGTCGTCTGGTTTGGAATGCTCTGCAGCTAGACAAGAACGATTATAGTTGGCAGGGGTTACTGCGAGAAGGTGGCAGACCGATTTGAAACACCTTTCTGTATTTATGTTATCGGGATGCTTGATTAAAGTAAGTCTCGTCACCTCTCACTATTCGGGGTGCTATGCGAGGGCAGTATTGTTTATTCTACATTAAATGATTGTTTTCTGTCTATGCTTGGAGACCACCCCTAACGTTCACAGGGTGTTTTTTACACTTAAACTCGCACCATTGCCGAAATAAAAAAAATACGTGTGGATTATTTTTCGATGTTCTACAAGTATGCAAAGTTTCATTAAAATCGGTAAGTTACACTTCCGTAAGTCTCCTTGTAAGTGAACTTTTACAAGGGAAGTGCATAACCTTCGTGTATGCACATAACTCCAGAATGATTAGGTATAGTTTGTAGTGGCACTTTTTATCTAATATTTGGTTGATTTTATTAATAGTTAATTAAGCTATTCAATTTCACTAGTGTATATCACTTAAATATGGAACGTCAACTTACGTTGCTCTGTTGTTAAACGTTTATTTTTACAAATTGAATAGTGACAGTAAGTAATCGTAGCTAACACGAGAGATTGTTTAATTTCTTCAGTACTTGTAGATATGGCCAGGCGGAAGAAAGCAAACAGAAAAATGGAATATGCATCAAAACGTATGTATTTATCGAGTTTCAGTTCTATAAAAGATAATAGTAATTAGTAGTATGAGTTTCTTTTGTAAAAATGTGTTTTAATAAATACTCTTGTTTAATGAACAGTTCACAAAATATTAAATGCCTTTTGTTTCAATGCAATTACAAGGAAACTAATGTATCTTTTCGTGATACTCATAATATATTGAATGTAGTGTTGTATATGGAAAAAAAAAAGTTAGTTTTTAACACACACACAAAAAAACATGAGTATCCCCCCCCCCCCAAATTTTTTATTTTTTCAAAGCATAAATTTGTAATACTGTTAATGTCTCTAAGTAAGAATTACTTTCGCACCAGCAATGGATATTGTACCAGTAATGGACACCTGAAGAGAAAATTTGTAAAATAAAAGAGTTTCTTAAGGGTGGGAATCATTTCACCAACGTGGGAAAATTTAATATAGTATGATCTGATGCCACCGAATATTATTCGCTCGTCATTGGTTTCTGAAATTTGTTCCATGATCTCATCTTCCATGCATGCACTTGCTGCAGCTTCCATGCAGCAAGTGATTAAGGTAAATACTTTTGTTCTTTATTCACGAAATTACAATAATGAATACTTTTGTTGTTCTGCCTATTATGTATTAAGAAATGTCCTTGTTTCAACCATATAAATCGCCAAACCAGCTATAATTTAGACCTGTTATGCAAAGCAGGGGTATCCACTACCGGTACGCCAAGGTCAGTTTTTATCTAGTTTTGGACACTCACAATTCATTACTGTACTGAAATTAAAATCCTTGATTGATTGAGTTGTTATCACCGTCGTACGCGAATTGATGAGCTTCTACTGACGAGACTTACAGGTTTTGGTCAAGTGGGCTCCGAACCACTTCGTTCAATAGCCCTCAGCGGAAATTTAACCCATGATCACACACAGAGAAAGCGAGTGCGCTAAACTCTCCGCCACTCCGACGGTGAAATTATAATTCTTTTAGTTGTTTTATTTCAACCTGGGTATTATTATTTACTCTCAAATTTACATAAATTTGTCAGGAAACTATTTGGTCTTTTTTTTTCCAATGATGGACGCTGGGATGCCAATTAATGAAATGATTTGTTTTAGTAACGAAAACTATTCATTAGAACTTAAAATTTGCATTTTTATCGCCACAAGGAATCTATGACTCAGGCCGGGATAGGGTAGAGGAAAGGAGTCGAACATATCTAAGCTGAAGGTGCCATCAGGGCATTTACCATGTATGACTTACAAGAAAACCTATTAAAGCCTCAGTAAGAATGGTCGACCGCTGTTTTCCAATCCAGGACCCTCGGAACGATCACTCAGCGTAATTCTATGAAACAATCAGATAATCGAAGAACAGCATTAAACTTATAATCTTGTTTAGCACTCATATTCGAAACACCAGCAATAATTATTTTGAGTTAAACAGTATGTCCATTACTGGAACATCCAACTTTTCCCGTGTCTCAAATAGTGTATGTTAATGAAAGTAATGGGTAGAAATCAATACAAGAAAGCATGGAGAACGTGTAGCATTCTCATTCTAATTTAATCAGTACATTTGAACTGTCTTTGAGATAAAAATTATAACGGTGAAAAGTGTCCATTACCGGTGCATTTACCTTATACATAATTAAGAAGAAATACAACATAAATTAAGCCCTAGATACTGTAAGATTAAAATACTTTTTGATATATATGAGGTATTCCGGGTTGCCCAGTTCTCAGTATAGCCATTTTTTTCCATACCGTATCCACCCCAAACTTAGCCTTAACATCATTCAACACAATAACAAAGTTACCGCTTCACTACAAGAACCTCAGTTGCCAGTGTTACCAACCTATTTTAAAATTCAATTATAGAAATGTCTTCATTTATACAAATCTACATCAAATTTTGCATACGTGTGCATTAGATACTGGGACAGTTCATGTAGGCACTTCCGGCGCCGTAGTTGTCAGTATTGCCAACAAATTTTAAACTGATTCCATAGCGTTAAACGTATCTGCACCAAACTTTGAATTTTGGTACTGGGACACGTTATACAGACACTTCAGGTGTCGTAGTTGTCAGTGTTGCAACGAATTTTAAAAATTCTATATTTCGTATTTGTTAGCACTGGACGTATCGGCATTCATTCACAACAAATTTGACATACATGTGGGTACTTCAGGAGCCGTAGTTGTCAGTCAGGAAATTTAAAAAAACATATTTTCAACTGTTTCCATATCGTTGGATGTATCAACACCAAACTTGGTATTTACGTACTGGGACATGTCATAGAGGTACTTCAGGTTCCGCAGTTGACAGTGTTGCCAATAAATTTTAAAAATTAAATGTTTAAAATTACTTCCATATAGTTAAGACTTCTTACCAAATTTGAATATACATATTTGACACTATCGAAACATACTGTGGTTGTCTCTGTGCCCAAGCACCTAGTTGTCTGCGTTGCAATCCCATTTTAAAATTTTAGGGTTTCAAATGGCCTCCAATCTGTTACGTGCCGATAGCTATTACTATACTGTGAAAAAAGCGCGGGCGGAGCCGAGGAACATAGCTACGTTGTGAGTTACGATATATAGTAATTTGAAATAATACTTCTTAGACCCCTATTGAAACAGACTCATTAGAAGAAACATGTATGTAGTTGTTTAAAGAAAAACACAACTTCCTAATAAGGCTGATGTACTTTAATAACGAAAAGAAACTAAAGTGTAACAGTTTCGGAAGTACTTCACTCTACAAAAGAGTTGTAGAATGAAAACTGAGTAAGGAGGTGGTATACTTCCGAAACTGTTACACTGTAGTTTCTTTTTGTTATTAAAGTACATCAACCTTGTCAGAAAGCTGTGTTTTTCTTTATTCAAGATGGATACAAGGCCGTATTGTCATAATCCATGTAGTTGTTCGTTTACAAGAGTATTCATTACGGATTTATACAACTCTTTTTAAATATGCATATAACGTAAAAATAATTTTTGTTACACTGTCTGTATCTGTGTGTATTTTCACAGTATGGGGCTAGGTTTGTGGCCCGAAGCATGAGGAAACAATGCCCCCGAATTACTATAGTGAAACACAATGTACTAGTAAAAGCAAATATGTATCTGCTCCTAAATAGAAATAGGTAATTTACCGGACTTTTGAGCTACAGATAATTGATTTTCGCGGTCCGTATTAATGTTCAAAAATAGATATCTTCCTTGAATAATATGGTTCTTAGAAATTAACGTATTTTATACACGAGACAAGCACATTTCGGTAAGAATTTATGGTTTTTCAGTTTACAGTTAAGATGTTTTCGAAGTTGTATTATCTCTGGGATCTTAAATTCTTCCTACAATTCAAAATATTTCTTCAGTTTCCTGGAGGTTTATTAGTATTTAATTACAAACTACACCCAATAACTTAAGTCCATATGTCCTTAGTTAATACCTTATATTTGTCAGGGTGAAGATATAGGAAGCATAGCAATGTGGCAGTGAATGCATAAATAATAATTTGACTCGTAAAGCTGCAGTTAAACAAAGCAGTAGTAAATTGGGATGAAGGTCTGAAGATTTTAACTCTAATCCTGCTGATCACATTAAATATCTGCAGTGTAAAGTAATAAATAATTATCTAAAAAAAATGAAATGTTGAAAAAAAAAGAAAAAGAACGATGTTTTTTATCTTAAAAAAACTTCACAGAGAACAAACTTTTATTTACAACACTAGTTGAATGCGATGTAAAAAAAAGTTTTGCGGTAAGAATATAGGAAAAAACTGCTTACAAATTGTGCAATTTCATAGTATTTATTTAGAAACTTTTTTTCTCTGCGAAAATGTATCGTTCTAAAATACAATTTTTAGAAGTCTTTCCAACACATGCAGTCAATATTTTTACTAATAGATACTTTCACAAGGTTTTGAAAGAGAGAAATGGGTAGGTCTGCTTACTAATTGAAGGCAGTAGTAGAAACGGTGTAACCAGGATGTTATTTGACACTGAAAGAGGTAGGGTGTAAATTAATAACCAAGCATGTCCTCACCAATAGGTGTACTGACAAGTTCATTGAGCTATTTCATACGTAACGCAATTCTATTTAGGTATGGTTCAGGGGAGCTGAAGCCCCCAAAATCCATCTTAGCTCCCTTGTCGCCCTCAGTTTTATCAGTATTCTTTATATTATACGTAGGTAGTAAACTTAAATTAGTCTCCAAAGTTTTTCAAATGGAATATTGTAGCCCCTGGATTTCCTATCCTGGTACCGTCGCTGCTCATAACCCAAGGATCAAAAACTGGTCACACAGCGGTAATAAGCGTGAAAACTGAGTTAGAATTGAAAATTTGGTACATACTGGATTAGACTGGAAGTGGACGATCGAGTTTAACTGTTTACTCGGGTAATTTAAGACATATATCAAGAGCTCCAGGATCAAGTAAGTCTATCAATGTATCGAGAAAATCAGTTCTCCGTTAAAACACAAGTTGCTAGTCGAGTATTGTGAGATGCAATATGTGCGTATAAAGGAAATGTCTTCTAACTATTTTATGAAAAACAGTTTCTCGTACCTACAGGAAAACAGGCACGTGAGATGCCAGGGAATTTCCCCCTTTTCACACTCTAAAAAAATAACGTCCTCGGGGTAACTCCCAAAGGCACAGTTCCAAGTCAATTTCCACTCGGTATTAAATTATATATGAGTTTTCATGTACTTTTTAAAAGAAAAACTTCTACATTATGCTGTGACCAAACGATTATTTGAATCCAATGTATATGGTACATTGATAGCTCCATGGATATGGTACATACATACATTCATTCTTACGAAAATGAGTGTGTTTAAAAATATAGAAAAATCTACATTTCAAATTAATATTATCTACAACGTCGGTGTATAATTTCTACTCAGGTATGTAATTTTAAATCTACTCGATTTCATCTACAAAATACATCATATAATTGTTCTTTTCAGGAGTAGTTTCCCTACTATGGGGTATAACCACTCAGTATAAAACATCGTTGAATTAATCAGTACTGTCACTGCCTACAAATCATACGTCCGTCTCGGGGGTGGGGAATCATTCCTCATGTCATAACTGGGAGTAAGATTGTGTTACTGCTTTATGTTAAACATGATGTGAATCACGCATAATGAAAAAAAAAAAAAGCTAACATTTATCCGTGAAGTTTATTAAATGTTGGAATTTTTTTAACCTATCACGACGGGATCATAACAGTAATGGTTCCGGTAGTGTAGTACCCTTGCGACGCAATATGTGCTGTGTAAATAGAACGTAGGTTTGCTGAATAGAAGATACGAGCTCGAATCCCGGTGTGGTTAATTTCTTTTTAGTTTCCTCTATCAAAAAGCATTTTTATATGCTCATATCTATTATTAGGAGTCGCCATGGCTCAGGCGGTAGCGCGTCTGACTACGAATCGGGCGGACCCTGTTCCAATTCCGGCCAGGACACTGGATACTTCTTTCGCAGTGTTCCCATGTCTGGCTCTCTGACGTACCGTACGTCGAGAATATGTGGAACGCTAATTCTACATCCCCCATACGTCATCCATGCGCATGCGTATCGCAGAGTGTAGCTTTGCCTTTACCATGTCTATTATTAAGTTCACTGCATTTGTTAGGTTAGGTTAGAAAAATCAGTTTATTTTTTTCATTATACGCGATCCACTCGCTCGCGTCATAAAGTCCACCGGGATCAATACTGTTATGATCCGGACGCTTTCACGACGGGATAATCCTATACACAAAATGTATGTACTTTTGAAAATGCAAATGGGAGGAAAGGTAGAAATTATTAAAATTGGAAAGAAAGTTAAGATGTTATAAAAAAGGCCAAGAATAGAACCCGGGTCCGCTGAGTACCAAGTCGATGCGCTACTGAGTACACCCACAGGTTACTGACTTCAAACCTTCTTAACACTAGCCTTCAAATATCGTGGGATTGCAGTGAGTGTGGGAATGTGAGGAGTGATTCATCCCTGAGAATGTCCACTAAGTAGTGCCTCTGCCAGCCACAAATTATAGGCGGTCACGGGTCACGATATATTATTTTACCTTTTACTTCAACACGCAAAAGTGAATGTTTATGTGGTGCAAAGAAAATTTTGGGACTGCGCTCCCAACCCATGGCTAAGGACATGCTACTAATTATTATTGTAGACTGATGCCTTCAATATACTCTGACCTGCTTACTTACTCTATGGCTTATGTAACTCGCAAGTTCATCGTCGCAGTAACAAACGTTCGCCACAGGATTCTATCCTGAGCAAGATCAAGCCAATTTTCATCACAAACACCTGCTTCTCGAAGATGCCTTAGAATATTATTCTCCCCCACGTCGACTCGGTCTTCCCAACGGTCTCTTTTCCCCGGTTTACCAACCACGATGGAATATAATCTTAGTTTTCCCCCCATTCGAGCTATGGTCTGCCCACCTTAGTTGTAGCGATTTCATTATTCTTACATAAGCAGGAGGAATGGCACTAATCAAGGATGTATATAAATTGATAAGTGCTATATGGAGAAACGAGGATCTTCCAAAGGAATGGAAAACCTCAATAATAGTTCCGATTTACAAAAAAGGTGATAAATCGGACTGTAATAGTTACCGCGGAATCTCATTACTCCCAGCATGTTACAAAGTACTGAGTAATATCCTGCTAACTCGCCTAAGCGTATACGTAGATGAAATAATTGAAGATCACCAATGTGGATTTAGAAGAAATAGATCCACGTTGGACTAGATTTTTCCCTTGAGACAAATTTTGGAGAAGAAATGGGAATACAATGGGACTGTTCACCTGTTATTAATCGATTTAAAGAAAGCATATTACTCTATCAAAGGGAAAAAATTATACAATATTGTGGTACAATTTGGAATTCCGAAGAAACTTGTTCAACTAGTGAGAATGTATCTCATTGATTCCACAAGCAGAGTACGGATATGTCAGATAGTTTCAAGATTCGCAGCGGATTGACAAAAGGTCCTTTGGGAGCTCCTCCTTTCTCCATATAGCACTTATCAATTTATGTAGTTCCTTGATTAGTGCCATTCCTCCTGCTTTGATTAATTCGGCTGGAATATTGACTATTCCTTGCGATTTGAAATTTTTCAATTTCTTTACCGACATTTCGATGTCGGTCTCGCTAGGTTCAGGAATCCACGGTTCTGCGGTATGGATTTCAAATTCCTCTGTTTCTTCCCCGTTGTGCACATTAAGAAGTTTGTCGAAATAACTTTTCCACACATCGACAATTTTAGTCGGATCAGCCTGGAGATCTCCACGTTCATTTCTAATCATACCTAACCTCGGCTGGTTACCTTTTCTTAACGAGTTTACCCCTTGTATAGGTCTCGTATGTTAGCTGTCTTCCCGTTTTCCTCTATCTCCTGAATCTTCTGCGTTATATACTCTTGCTTTTTGTTTCTGAACCCGCGTGTGGCGTTTCGTTTCGCGTTACTGTAGTGGTTTGTATTTACTTCTTTTTTATTACTTAGCCATCGTTGCCTTGCATGTTTCCGTTCCTCATGAAGTTTAAGGCATTCATTATCAAATCAAGGCTTGTTTTTCTGCAGTTTCTTCTCACCTAAACGTTCCTTCGCTGCACCCTTCACTGTATCACGAATTGCCTCCCACACCTTACATTACATCAATTTCATTATTAATATAATCTTTATTACTACTAGAGTCAGCTGAGATTTCGAGCCTATTTGGAATTTCCAATTGGTAATCTACTCTTACGCTCGAATTATATAATCTTTTAACTTCGAATTTCGGTTGTTTTGATCCTTTGAATTCTCTGTTCGCGATGCATAACTTCTCCCTCACTTTTGTGATCACTAACTGATGGTCGGTATCACCTTCCGCTTCTCTGTAAGACCTAACGTCCATTATGTTGGTGTGTCTTCGTCTATTTACTAATACGTGATCGATCTGGTTGAGAGTTTTGCCATCCAGAGATATCCATGTGTACTTGTGTATATCTTTGTGTTCAAAGTACTTGCTCTTCACTAGGTTTTTAGAGATTGCGAAAGTTATCAATCTTTGTCCATTGTCGTTGCTGATTTCGTGAAGGCTGTATTTGCCTTCAATATACTCTAGATTATTTAATACAATATACAACCATGATCAAGCAAGGACGTATGTCGGGGGTTTGTCCAAAGTATCAAGAGCCCTCCCTACATTCAAAGTTTTATGCAAATTTAATATTATTTTATATATTTAATATAGGCCTACAATTCATATCCAAACACATTTCGGACCACGGACGGCGCTACAGGAAAACTGAACTCCCTAAAATTTACGTTAGTCCCCAGTTTTGTCCTTTTTTAATATATATATATATATATATATATGTCAAACTTAAGCCAGCCCCCGAATTTTTTCAATGAAATATTGTAAACCCCGGACATTTTATCCTGTCGCCGTCATTGCCTTGGACTCCCCGAAAACCCCTGGAACCCTCCCAAAACCAACTTCTAGTTACGTTCCGGATCTGAAGTGAAACACTAATAAAATGTACAAAGGTTAATTTACATTGTTAAAAATCTAGTACATCGTCGCTTTTTTACATTAACGCCGAACAGCCACTTTGAGCGAAAATTATTTTTCTGCACATTTTGACTCGCATTCGGTCAAGGCAGCAGCCTCCGAAGTAGTTCCTAGTTTTTCCAACAGATACTGGCGTAATATCGACAAAAATTTGAATTTATTTTAAGGCCTTTAGGTATCTGAGGATCAGGCCGGGATGGGTGGGGTACAGAATTGGGGAAGGTAAACGGCCAAACCTATTATGTTGTAGGTACCCCAGTCAGGATCGGCAGCTGGGATCAATCTCAGGAACTCCCGAACCCTAAGCCAATGCTGCACCACTGAGTCACGGTCATTTAGTAATATCAACAAGAGTAGTACTGATTATGCCGAGCTTCAAGCTACTGCCAGACTTCAGCACCAAGCATCCTATTTGGATGATCAATGTTCCGCTGAAAAAATTGATGCGAGACCTGAACGCTTTCCAACGACACCTCAACCACCTTTCTAGCCATAGTAGTTCCTCAGTTATAAAACTGCCACCTCCTTCAGGACCGCCCCTGCAATGTATATGACCTATACGGGTTTGGTTATCTAAACGAAACCATTCCAATGACAACTGAACTTATCTTCCTAGCCCTAGTAGGTTCTGAGTTAAAAAATTTGCCCCTAATCTTGGACACCCGCCCCTGCAATGTGTATCCTCTATACGTGGTTGGGCTAGTTTTGACGAGGCATTTCCAACAATACGTTAATCACTTTCCCAGCTCTAGTAGTTCCTAAGTTGAAAGTTGTCGACAAACGGACAAAGCGGAGCATAAAGCTTCACAGCACTTGCTGCTGAAGCCTGAAACGGACCACACAGCGACAACAAGCGTTAAGAAACAAGTTAAAACTGAAAATTTAGTTCATATTGGTTTATACTGAAAGTGGATGATGAGATTAACTGTCTACTCCGCTCCCTGATTTCACATATTCATTAAATTTTTAATGGTATCACTTTTAGAAGAGATCAATGGGTTAGAAAGTTAGGTAAGATTTTTTTCATTATACGCAATGCAAAAACTCAACATCATGTTTAACAGTAAATATGTTAGAGATGCGATTCTACTAAATCGCGAAGGCTCCGGTTCGTTAATAGCATTACGCAAGTATTAATTTTTATAAAATACCTCTGCTTATACACACCATTATTCGTTATTGTATTTCGCCCTTCCCCATAGAGAAACGCTTAATTTCAACTATTACGAAATTTAGATTAAGTATACGGGGCCTCCTGCTCCTTAAGAAACTTACCTCTGCATTTATACACAATTTTGCGCTGGAAATCAAGTGATCTGGTTAGGAAGATAGTACCCAGACTATCCCGAAGATGGAACCGGAGTCACTCCACCAAACACGAATTTTTGGACACGGACACCATGAGCGGGAATAGATTCCTTAAGTTACAGCTTTGCTATCGAGGACCTAAAACTTGCTTTGCTTCTTACATGCCGTTCCGTGTCCATTCACTCGTGGTCGATCGAGAAGAACGTATTTTTAATTTCTTTCAATCATTTTCAGCTATGCAAACTAACTCCCTGTGTTGACTTTTGCTGTGCTGGTGTCACTTCCATGAATATTTGCTGTACTGCGACGGACGGTAGTGTTCCCGCGGCGCATAAGGACTGTCGCGCTTTTGAGACGGTCGTCACTACGTGTGGCAACACTGCATCATTTTCGCTAGCGGCGCCCAACGGAGCGTCAAACCCTAAGGGGGGAGAGGGGGGTGCGGTTCGTCTTAATCAAGTAAAAATATACATCGATATCTTCCCGAAAGCTTCATTAATAATGTGTCCTAACCTGTTTGAATTCGTAAATGTAATTATTCACTCTTTGGGTAAAAAAAAAAAAGCCACAACTTATTATATGACTGGCATAATTTAGCCAAGATAACGTTTAATAAAACTCAACAACAAAATTAAAATCGCTTTCCCATACACCCAAAAATTTAAAAAAAAACTTAAAAAATAAAAAATCAACTTCCTCTCAAAAAAACATACAGAAATCACTTACAAAGGATGTTACTGTCGCCGAATGCAATCCTTAGGTGTGCACGATGGCACTTGTAATTGGAAAAGTACACTGGAATGGCTAACCGTACTGATCCATCAGGGTCAACGAACGTCGAATTGAGGCTGATTATTCTAGCACAATTCGGTCTCTCTAAAAACACTTCACAGTGAAAAACAAATATAATCAAACACGCATTCTGCACAAAGCCAGAACACACATTGATCGTTCGGTTAAGGACATATGGTACATAATGACGAATTCTCATATCCCCACGCATTTACGAACCCACGCACAAAAAAAAGAAAAAACTAAAATAGTGATGCAACCAATTTATCTAAAATTGGATGATTTGTCATGGAATGACCCTCCACAGTGCGTGTGAGGTGACTATGTTGGGATCGTCCAGTTTCCTACAGTAGAAAGCCAGAGCGTACTATGTGGCAACGCAGCATCATAAGAAGCCTGCCCGGTTGATATAGTACGTCGTCTGCTGTGTTAACTATGATTGGGAACTTATGAATTTGTTCTAATAAATCGGCCGCAAACTGTTGGGTTTAAAATATTTTGTGAAATATGTTGCATATGATTTTAGATTCATTCTCTTCGTACGATGAGGATGATAAAATGTTTTAGAATTCTTAAATTCGAGGCGCATTCCAACAATCCGGAGACATCGAAACTATTTTGAAAAACTGGAATGGTGTTGATTTCTTTACAAGCTTCAGACTTACAAAAGAGACCGTGAAAGAAATAGTTCCTCAAATTGATGGCATGTTGGAAACACCTACTAACAGTCTCACTTTTCATGCTTTTTACTATTTTCTGTCATAATTACTATGTATGTTTTATCGTGGGAGCTGCTCCATTGTAATCGCTTGACAGTCCTTGCACTCCTTTTCATATCTGATGCAATCTAAGTTCAATTAACGTAGCCATCTGAATTTGAAAAAAAAAAAAAAAAAAAAACATAAAAAAGTTGAGTATAGGAACCGTGAACTTATAACAACAGAGCAGTCTCACTGCATTTCCATCTATTTTGTAACATTCGGACTACGATACTTCGTTTTATTAACTGGAGCAAGCCGAGTACGAGAAGGTTCTACATCTCTGGTTCGCCTACGTATTTTTATAGTTACTAACTCAACTCTTTACAGATGTGTTTATTACCTTATTTAGATATTATTTACACAACATTGAAATCTTTTATCACGCTACGAAGGTAAAAAGAACCTTTCTCAAACATTATATTCGTGAATTCAGCTAGACGGGTAGTCTAGAAATGGAGATCAGCTAAAATTTGGAATACACAGTAAGAACGTCCACAGTTAGCCCTTTCTGGTGGAGTTTACGAGACTTACATCAAAAGGCACTTTTATGGGAAAGTTTCTTGTAGACTATACAATTAAGTGTTAATTTCTCGGCTCATAATAGTTTAATATTTCTTACATAAAGGACATGCAAATTTAATTCATCCCCTTGTACAAAGCGTATAAAGTTATTTGTTACTCCTATGAATGCGCCTCGTAAATTTAGACATACATCTCGTAAAATTAAAGCTACCTACGTAAATAGTAGATTTATTACTCATAGTTCTACATATCAAACTTTACAACGAAAATATATCCGAAAACATACTTCCATATCTTAAAGAGATGATAGGGTCGTCTTTCATAGTTCATCTCATTAAAAATACCAAAGCTTATTCATACTTTAATATATTACGTACCTCCAATTAATCCTCTTCTACTTAAGTCTCTAACATCATTCGAACAACATTTAAAAAACAAAAATATCAGCGATAATTTGAACGTACCTCCTACAAAGCTATTTAAATACACGCCATGATATACGCGCAGTCAGCCGTCTGGGCAATGTTGCCATTTTTCAATACTCCGGCCTTCTGGAGAAAGGCTCTGGATCGTCACGCTGGTGCTACCAAACACTGTACACAAACACATGAAATGACATCTTTACAATAATAATAATAATAATAATGCGGTTTACACATATCTGCTTTCCTGATGAGCACATGTACAAATCTAAACAATATACAGACTGCTTAAATATAATTTTCAGCCTGCTAATTTAGCGACGTCCATCTTTCAGGACAACTAGTCACTTCCAAAACACTAGTACCATTACTATCATCACTCTTATCTACTGAAGTATTACTACAAGCAAGGAAAGGTAGTTCCAGAATAAACAGCCATATCATTTTTCTCTTGATTTGCTGAAAAATATGTATGGTGACTGTTTAGCTTTGGTTCCCACTATTCCAACCTTGGGAGCATGAACCAACCTACCAACCACTCACAACACATTACGAAGATAATATAAAATAATCAAACCGTAATTTTAGAAAACTTTGGCACTTAACAGTTTCTGTAACCTTACAATACACTCTCAGAATCTCTAGCAGATTAAAGGTATTAGAAAAGACCATAATACAGAACCAATTCTAATAAAATTCCAAAAAGTGTTCCCTGACCTATGAACAAACTCCATACTTGTTGACCTGTATAACCTTCCTGCACAGAAGTCATCGTTATATACAACTGCCAAAACTCTTCTCGCACGTTTTCGAAATTGTAAGTCAGTTAATTAGTTCAGGGATTATTTTGCTTAACAAGCTTGTACATTACTTCATACGTTAAGTGCATATTACCTACCTCTATAACCTTCGTAAGAATTGGAATAGCTGCTTTGCAGTCATTATTAACAACACGAGATTTTGCCATCTTAATTTCTTCATGTAGTGGCTCAATTTCGTGATAACTGCGACTAGCTTCTTCATTATCTGGCTCTCTTTGAAGCTGTAAAACAAAATCAAGTTTACTGTACATGACAGTACAGAAAGTGAAGGGAATGATTTTCATCAAAATATCAAACGTTCTAGAGGCGTATTCTCATCGACCACATAGGAAAAAAATATATGCCGATCGACTGTGTAGATACGTTTCAACAAGGAGCTCACAATGATACATAAAACGGATAACTCTCCATAAATCAAATGATGCATTAAAATAAACATATGTTGCCGCAAGTCTATTTGTACCAACACGGTAAATACTACGAACTAAATATGATACTCTTGTTAATCTGGTATACACTACTTTTGCAAACAGAACTACGTGCGTTTGGGGTATTCCTTACTGATGATAAACATCATCTGTGAATCACAGAAAGAAACGTTGAAAACTCAAATTTTGAATATTTCACGTGATATATTATTGCCAGTTTGTAATCCTGCTTTCCGAGATTCCCATATGAGGTTTATCATTGCTAGGGGATACAGAATATCTAACAAACCGACGTAGTGAATTTGGAAGAAGAAAAAAACTTATTCCAGCTTGGTAATGATGTCAAATCAAGGATATCACATTTTGATTCCCAATACGTATCCTGTTGATACAAATCAACTTTAGATAATATTACTTAAATAAAAAAAAATATCATTAAATATTAATTTTATTTAGCATTGTAAGCATTCGATTTTGGACTCAAGTTGCTAGCCCTGTATCACGATACCGAATGGAAATTCGACAAATGATAAACTCTTTCCTTGTTTGATCGATGGAAAGACACCACAAGAATATTTGACAGCAATTGGAATACACCTTGTACATTTATAACACGGAATACACACATGAACTATTTGTAGAGCTAACATAACCATTATGATATTCGTTGTCACTCACAAGAAAACTAGCACAAGTTAATGTTTGTGTGTTTATGCTCTGTAAAGAAGAGTTGAGACGAACTGCAACCGTGATACATCTTTCCTTAAAGAAATGAAGGAAAGTATATTTTTTACTATTTGCAATAAGAGTATTTCTTGTGTATTGTTAAAATTTCTTACAAACTTGCTCAAGTTTTATTAACTGTACTCCTTAATATTATTTTGCACTTGTTCTTACTTCGCAGAAAACATCGAAGTTATCAATGTGTATTCGAATATGAAAAAAATCATTATAGAAAGGCCGGGACAGTATATTATCTTAACATTTAGGATCTTTACCACGGGAAAGACTAATTGGGTAGCTGAAATAAATGATAAATTGAACTTTCAACTATAAGCAACCCATTAAGTCGAAGAAACAAAAATCCTAGACCAAGAAAGCACTGCGCAAGAAAAGGGAAAGAAGCAAGGAAGATAAAGGAAATGGGGAACAGAAATATAAACCGGTCAATCGATTGAGCGTAAGTAAGTTACAAGAAGGAATCCTTAATAGAACAGAGGGAGAAAATAGACAGAAGTGAAATCAGAGGTGAAAGACATAGCGGAAGACGCACTGGGAAGGAGAATTGGGGCAAAGAAGAACGAGAGGGGAAACGTAAAAGTGGAGAAAGGTGTGTCTGAAGAGAAACAATCTCCAAGAGATAACCATTCCAAATGTCAAGTCTGAAAACGTAGTAACTAATAGTAGTGATTTTTAGAGCTCATCTTTAGTCTTGATATATTGTTTCCATTCTATATATTTACATTTATTTAGTGTTTTTTTTTTTTGTTTTGTTTTTTTAATACTTTCAGACATTCACTTAAAAGTGTACTACATAATAATGTTATGCTTATAAATAATTTTAAGTTATAATACGGACGTCTCGTTTAGGTCTTCAGTGATTTTTTAAATTACACCTTTATTGTCCCAAGTATGTTTCGGTACATCTCGTGCCCATCCACAGGGACGCACCAGAAATCTGAATTAACTAAATTTACTTACTTAAGGCCTTTAGGAATCTCAGGCTCAGGCCGGGGTAGAGTGTGGGAAAGGATATTGGAAGCCAGGCGGCCAGAGCCTAGTTTGTAGGTACAGCTGATGAGGACAAAAGTATTGTTGCATGTCTTAAAAAAATATTTTCCAAATTCGAGAAGATATCCCCCTCCCGTGTGTGACATCTACTAACGGAAAATAAAATTAGGATCAATAGTTCCAATTGTGTTACAAAGATATCACTCTCAGAGATAAAATGAGGGAACTATACTTGGAAGATTTTTAGACTTATAATTTTTTGTCGACAAAAAATTATATTTTTTACAAAAATCGCCCTCGTTTATCTACATATCATGGGAATATTTTCCCGAAACTCCAGTCATGATTGCACGTATGTCTGCAAGTCAACAAATGTATACGATGTTTCAATATATATTTTCGAAATAAGGAAAGTTAGTTCAGCCATGCGACAAAACCTTTGTCCATAGCTGTACCATCCAGTTATTTGCCTGGTGTGACTGAGGAAAAACCTGTCAGGATAGGCGAACCAAAAATCTAGAAGGGAGTAAAAGTGATGGACGGAAATAACAGAAGTAAGTTAAAATGTACAATAAGAAACAGAGCACAGTAACAGTATATTTGGTAGCAAATGTTTGTCTTAAAAATATTTTAGTGTTGTTCATACGAACATCAACCAATATGAATGGTACGAAATTGCTAAATTGAAATATCCGACAGTTGCCTAATACAGGGCTACCACTGACCATACCTGTATGAATTATATACTTATACACTATCTTGGACTTTCAAAAATTGAAGAAAGAAAAAATAACTATTACCCGCTTCCGCTCTCTTCATTCCCATTTCTTTAATTTTTATACACCTACTTTTACTTTTTAAAGATGTAAAAAATTGTGAACATAAATTAAAGAGTAACAATAAACAATATTATTGAAACAATGAAATACAAAGATGTGAAGATTAAGTACATTATACAATAACTTTCTTCAAGGGTAAAAACTTTGGAAGAACCATAAAAACCATTATGAACTACTAAGTAAATCTAAGTCCCTTGGAACTCTTTCTGATATTTTCAACAAGCTTTCTTATTTCCTTTCGCATGTCGTATGCTACCTTTCTTGCCTTTTCTGATCCATGAAATATAGCTTGGGCCATCGCTACTTCCTTGGAGTTCTTCTTCTCGTCGGATGCCTTCTTTAGTATCTCGCTAGCTTCTTTGAACATATCGTGTACTAGACCCGTCTTTTCTTTCTTCGCTTTTATCAATAATTTCAGTCTTTCTTCGCCTTGTCACTTCCCCTCTTTTCAACTTTACCCATCTTCTTTTCGTTTCTCAGTCTTTCTTCCTCTTCTGTTTTTTTTTACCTCTACCTTGACTGTTTCCGAATCTCAAGATAAGCACTGTACTTTCCAAGTGCAGTTTTGGACATGGTTATAAGTTCCCTTGAGGTTTCTTAGTACGTAATTCAAGCCCACATTTCACATCTATGATAGCACTCAATGTACGTTTACACATGGAAGTTCTATCCTCAGTTAATGTTTGAGAAAAGGCTGAATAACTACGCCGCAAGAAGGCAACTGCCGTGTAGTAACTAAGTCTAGTAAAGTTTTTACATCGTTGAACACATTTTCGTACTTCGGTAAATCACTTTTGTCTATTTTTCAGTCCGATCAAATGACACCCGTACCCATCAATTCTTATGTTTTTTTTTTCTTTCTTCCAGGCCAGGTTCATTATCAAACTTAAGCAATATCCATTCATCTGAGAGTGCGTCAGCAGGAATGTTTAAAGGAAGAGATGTTGATATCTTAACAACATCAAGGGTTTCCACGCAAACTCTAAATCTATTTTCCCTGAGTTTTCCTTGTTCCCTAATTATTTTCCAGAGTTAATTTTATATATATATATATATATATATATATATATATATATATATATAACTGATGCATTCCAGCGCAACGGACGCAACCATTCGCACAGCACTTTTACACATTTATGTATGTCTTTCATAAAGTTAATGATACATCTCGGAGTTAAAACTTTACTCATATGTAGATTTGTATTCTGTGTGGGGGAAAAACAAACAAACAAACAAAAAAAACATTGATTGCATCTTGAATAGTTTACAAATTACAAAGTTTGAAATTTTGGTAACGGACGTAACACGGATTGGACAAGAGGTTTCAAGTCCTTAGAGAAAATTGAATTTCCTCTGAAAGTAAAAATGTTTCAAGCCCTAAAATTTTTATTGTAGAAACTTCTTTATTATCGGAAAGTTTTTGAATTACTCAATTAGTTTCTCCGTGGCAAAATTTAAAGGCCATAACGGACGCAACATAAAAACGTAACGGATGTAACATTTTTGTCCAGGTGCACATAGCAAGTGAATTTCGCTTTTGAAACAAATTTAAATATTACAAGAACTGAAATTAACAGGAATTAATACCACTACTTTCCAGTGAAATTTAGAGCACTTCTACAGTGTGTCCCTAAAATAATAGTGCAAACTTCGGGAGGTGATTAGTCACTTCAAAACAAGAAAAAAGCACTTGAAGAAATTTCTAGACATACGTAATTTTGGAGTTACAGGCGCTCAAAACTCCAGTAGTATCGTCACAAATGACGTCATATCTTGACACATATTGACGTAAGCAATATAGGCTTAGGAAATCACAATCGAAGTAGTACCTGATACATCCATTTAAGCAATGTTTATGATTGAGGGAGTACCACATAGACAGGTTTTCCAATGTAAAGATTTTATTGTCAATGAAATAAATGGTTTAATAGGGCATAGAAATCCTCTTGAGATGGATTTTCCAATCACAAAAGTAGCTTAAATACGTTCATTGATTTCTACTTCACTGTCATTTGATAAGTTGTTTACGTCATTACGTGTCGAGCTATGACAACATTTGTGACGATGTTCCCGTGACTCTGAGCTCCAATAGCTCTGAAATTACTCATGCCTCGAAATTTCGTCACACGAACGTTTTCCTTGTTTTAATGTAAATAATCACCTTCCAAAGCTTGCGCCATTATTTCTGAGACACACTGTATAGTCTTCTTTGCGACGTTACAAAATTTCCGTGCACAATTAACTAAAATTTTTCGTTACAAGATACGATTTAGTACCGACCTTTCCACAATCTCCTCCCCACCAACACCATATATGGTCCTTTACCGTGCGAAACATGGTAAACGAAGTCCATATAATAGTTCTGCTGATATCCCAAACTATCATCAAACTACTCATTTGCAACATTGGAACACACATGTAGGACTTCCTATTTGTGCTGATCGTTCAGCTGTACTGTATACCAGTACAGAAATTTTTCATGTTTTAAGGCATTACTCAGAATAACGTAACTCCTCTTAGATCCAGAGAGCAGCTTGCGATTGTTGAATATGTGCATCACTGTTTCATCCCCATCAAAATTTGATGGTTGTTTTTGATGATCTGAAGTTATGTTTTAGCAATGAATGCATTACACCTCGTTTTAGTGTTATCTTGACAATTCCTCAAATGCATCATGTAAACTAATTTATGTGAAAACTTTCCTATTTCTGTTTCATTCATAATTCGGTGATCTCTTCAGATGAGGTATCCCGAATAAATTGACCAACAAACTGTAAGTTGTATTTAACATATAACACTAACTTGGGACTCAGGCACACAAAGATGTAGTAATGAATGCTATATGTGATGTCATAGCCTTCGACGGGGTTCCAATACATTTTGTAAAACGATAGCAGCAATATTCTGATCTGCAGCATTGGATAAAAGTATCTAGTTAGAGAGCAGCAAACGTTGGTTTTTCTGCTCTAATATTTTTTTATGCAATTTCTTGAAAATACTAAACGTTTCTGCAATATTGATTTTAGTATCCTTTTATTCATCGCATATTTCTTGCAGTCTTTTGACACTGTTATACTGTAGGATTACACTGTTAAGTTTATACTGTAGGATTCAAAGGTTTTGTCAGGAAATTATATTATAGCTGTAAAATTATTTAATTTTCTCCATTATGTCTTCTTGCTTAGGGAATGGAAGCCCCTTTATTGGTGAAGAGAATCTGTGCAATTTTCTTGGTGATTTTGGGGAGTCTTCTTTACACTGCTATCATATAATTGTGGTATCAAAATGTTGGACGTAATGAAGGTGGGTCAACACGAATTCTTTCGCCTTCTCGTCTGTTGCATTCTTTCTTTTCTCGTATACGCATGTGTATGCCTTGTTGCAACCTACGCGAAACTGCGCTTCTCCGTTTTGTAATGTTTATCATTATGGTTGGTAATCTTTGCATACATTTGTTGTGACGCAAAGACGAATGTTCCATACAAACAAGGGCAATATAAGTTTATATTAATGCACGTCGATGAAAATCTGCGAGATTTTGATAGTGAAAGTAACAACAACTTTCAATGAACGTGTCGTTGTTACATGGTCTATACTGTATATAGGCTAGGGTGTTACGTTCGTTACGCTTTATTCTCAGTTGTTATCTTACTTTCCTATGGCTTTGCTCCATCAAGTTATTACATTTGGCAACCATCAGAAGTTGTACAACTATTGTAAAAAGTAGCCACTGGTTTAGAAGCAGCCCTAATTTTTTTGTAATTTCCTAACGGACGTAACAAGGTAAACCACCTCCAAAATATTCATGAAATATGTATACGTACGGACTATTTTGAATTTACTGGTCTGCTGAACTATTTGTTCGACACTTACAGTTAATATCCTCATATACAAAATTCTTTCAAAACCTTGTGCTGGTGGTGGTATCCAGCGTAAATACGATAAAAATATGTACAACAACAACTTAACTCCAAGATGTGTTAAACAACATGGCTGCCGCATCACGTAACTCTGGGCTGAAAACATGTTTCTGGGATATTGGATACTTTTGCGTGCGAAACACAATATCATTAAAAAAAAATCCCTTTCGGTAGGCCTACAGGCTAAGGTAGATATCGAAGTTTTTTTTTTATTTTCAAAAATTCAAATCTCGCCTTATATGAGCGCTATCGAGAAACTATTTATTGGTTTTTTGATTATTCATCAAGAGATGCTCAACCATACCCCATAAGACACAAGACATATCTCTCTCTATATATATATATATACTCGCTTTGTTTCGCTGGGAGCGCTTCCCCCAGACCCCCGTAGTGGGTTCGCCCCCAACTTCAGTGCTTTAGAGAGGATGTGCCTCCTTTATCTTAACCAAAATTTCCCAGCAGCACTACACCACCATGGTGTCCATCTGCACCCTTCCACGGGGGGCTGCGCCTCCAAAGGGGAGATTTGCCCCATTTATTGTAACCTACTCTTGGTCATACACCTTCAAAGAAAATTTCGTTTCTCTACCTTCAATGATTTGGAAATTGGGCTTTTGGTGCGGCCATTTTGGATCCAAGTTGACGACTTTTTGAAAGTTTTCTTATATTGTCGTGACCTACTTGTGATGGTACACCTTCTAATAAAATTTCATTTATCCAGTTCAAACGATGTGCAAAATGGGATTTTGGGCGGCCATTTTGTATCCAAGATGGCGACTATTCCCAAATGATGTAATATTTCCCTAAAGTATTTGTCATAATGCACCTTTATGCCAAATTTCGTTTCTCTAGTTCAAACGGGTTGGAAAATGTTTTTTATGGTCCGCCATTTTGGATATAAAATGGCGTCTTTGGATATATCATGTAATATTTTAGTAACATACAAGTGATAAGGCACCGTGTTACCAAATTTGATATTTCTAGCTCAGCCGTTTAGGTTGTGTATTCTATACAACAATGGGTTCGGAGGACATTTTGGATCCAAGATGGCGACTTTTTTTAACATTTCGTAATATTTCTTGAACTACTAGTAACAATACACCTTTATGCCAAATTTCGTATCTCTAGCTCAAACGATATGGAAAATAGATTTCTTGCTTCCGCCATTTTGGATCCAAGATGGTGTCCTTGAATTCATTAGGTAACACTTTCGTAATCAAACAGTGATGTTTTAACTTTATGCCAAATTTGATTTCAATAGCCCTAGCAGTTTAGGCTGTGAATTCTATACAACAATGGGTTCGGCGGCCATTTGGGACCCAAGATGGCGACCGATTTTGCTCATTAACGAACTTAACCGAGCTATTAAGAATAGAAACAACATATAAAAATTTGGTTAAAATATTTTCAAAATTATGGCCGCTAGCGTGTTAATATATAAATATATACTTAGATATCGTACCGATCTCAATAGGTATATTTTTCTTCGAAATCTACCTAATAAGTTTCATTTTGTCGTGACAATGTCCACTTTTTGCTGGAATGCACCATATATATATATATATATGAGGTAAATTTATGAGAAAAATGAAGGAAAATATTTACAGCTTATAAGTTCCGTATTAGATCACACAAATATTCACATATATAAAAGTCACTACGATATTTCGTGCACACAGTTGCACGTATTCATGTGTACTGGAAGGGAGCCAAGTGCGCGTGTTCACAAAGTACAAGATTGAAGAGATAGTGGAGACACGTAGAGGCCGATTCATCAAACTTGGAGAACAACTAACTGCTGCAGCACGTAGATTTCTTGCAGCTTGGAACAATAACAACTGTATAGCGTGTAAGTACAGGGTGGGATCGTGGTTGGAAATGTGTTGAAAATGCAGAGCAAATGGGAAGTTAGAGTTAAGGCCAGGATATATTTTCGCGCTTAAACCATGAATAGAGGCATTCTACCACAAACGGCGTGTTGAAGTGCTGGTCGTAGGGGGTAAAATGTGCATTATGGCAACCAGGAAAGATATATTAAAACTGGTATTGTGGGACTCGGTGTGCAAGGAGACTGGGCCATCCGGTTTGCTGATAGTGCAAAGTGACGATAGTTGTTAATACGGAAGTTTAAAGGGCTACCTGTTTCTCCCACATAAAAGACATCACAGAACTTGCAGGTTAGGATGTAGAGGTGTGGCATGTACCTTGGGATTGAGAGTATAGCGGCTATATATAAGGTGCATAAAGGAGAAGGCCGGATAGGCAGTATAATAGATAAAATTTAAATAGAAAGAAAAGGGATTCCACTTACGTAATATTTTGACGAAAATCACGTTAACAATACACACTCAACACTGTAGAGTCACTTGAAATTTTCGCAATATGAGTCATCAGTAGAAGAGAATAAAGAAGTTCGTTTCACACATGTTCACAACTACCAGTGAGAAAAACAACATGGCGGACGCCCACATCAAAAACAAATGACGACGGTCTGCGCGTGCGCAAGTACTGATGGGAAAGAGATTATGGAAGTGGTATTTTGTGTTGCAAAATGAGACGGGTACAAAAAATCAAAGGACTGGGACTCAGTAAGGGAAACGTAGTCAGGAAAATAGAATCCAGTATAGCAAACGCAGTCGGAGAAAGTGGGATACATTATAGAAAACGTACCCCGAAAGAAGTGGGATATAATATAGAAAACGTATTGCGGAAAAGTCGGATTTAGTATAGAAAACGTACCCCCCAAAAAAGTGAGATATGGTATAGTAGGAAACCTAATAATAATGAATGGGCAGGTTGAAGGGGAAGTATGGATGTAGACGAGGTTGTTAGTTTGTAGGTAAATCAGCTTTATCCAACACCACTGTGGTAGATCCCTTGTCGGCCGGGAGAACCTTTTTGTTTCTCACGAAGCGCTAGAAGGGTTTTGTGCTGGGAGCGGGTTAGGTTCGGTTGGTCAGGAGTTCGTTGAAGGAATTCGCTATTAGTACTTGCCGAAATTATTGCAGAGATGTATCGTTCGAAGGGATGGCTACTAGGAAGGGGTGGTGGATCTTGCGCTGATGAGTGGAAACGTTCCAGTCTAGAATGAAGCTCACTGGAGGGTACTGGAGGAATGGTAGGATTTTTGGTACAGAAGTAGCGCCATCTTCGTCTGCGGGCGAATGATAAAAACATCTTTGAGAAGAAGGAAAGGATTGTAAGGTTTAGAGGGTGAAAATGTGAGCCCTTTGGACAAATTATCAGTTTCAAGTGAAGAAAGGGAGTAACAGGATAAGTTTAAAACCGAAGTAGCAATGGAATCGGCCCGGGGATCAGGTTTATTCAAGGGTTAGATTCTGAGGTGTGATTGTATAGTATTACCAGTAAGGTACGCTTTAGAAGTAGATCCAACTGGAGAAAATGAATAGTTGTTAATTAGAGAGGAAGTAGCAGAAAACTTGTCGTAGAGACCAGTTTCTTTCAGGGATTGTGGTCTGAGGTCTGATTCTGGATTATTACGGGTTAGTTAAATTTTGGAGATCTGTACCGGTAATGGTGGGTTTCCAAGAAGGGAAACTGGGCCACTTTAAGATGTGAACGTGTGTGAAACGAACTTCTTTATTCTCTTCTACTGATTACTGATGACCCATATGCGAAAATTCTAAAACATTATTTTCGTCAAGATATTACGTAAGTACAATCCATTTTCTTTCTATTTAAATTTTACATATTATATATGAGCACAAAAACAGTCCCTGATTTCGAAAGGGCATAACTAATAATACCAAAAGTACTATTCTGTTCAAACTTTCACAATATTTACATAAACTCAAGAAGCTTGGTGGTGTTGATTGGAATTACATACACTCGATTCCCACCCGTTACGCGGGAACCATCGAGACATTAATCCAGCTCCAACCACAAGCTGTGAAGCATATCTGGTGTGATCGAGTTGACAGCTGCACTGATGCGTTCCCGAAGTTCATTCACTGTTGTGGATAGTAGACGTATATAGACGTGTTCCTCCATAAACATCTAAAGAAAAAAGTCACAAACGGTCAGATCCGGAGATCGTGGGGGACACTTGCTGGTGCTGGTGTTTAGGTCGTATCCATTGCTTTGGGAGGTCGATGTCAGAACCTTTCGTTTGGGGGTTTGTTAAGGATCAGGTCCATGACTTCGTCCACTACCTACAACAGTGAATGAACTTCGGGAACGCATCAGTGCAGCTGTCAACTCGATCACATCAGATATGCTTCACAGTGTGTGGTTGGAGCTGGATTACTGTCTCGATGGTTCCCGGGTAACAGGTGGCGCGCGCATCGAGTGTATGAAATTTCAATACCACCCAAAACTTTCTGAGTTTATGTAAATATTGTGAAAGTTTGAATAGAATAGTACTTTTGGTATTAAAGTTATGCCCTTTCGAAACCAGGGACTATTTTTGTGCTCACCCATATAACTAGCACAAAGGAAAGCCAGGAAGGCAATTCAAAATAAATTTAAGAAAAATGAACGAAAATAAAGGAAACATACTTACAGCTTATAGTTTCGTATTAGATCACACACATATTCATACATATATATATAAAGTCACTACTACATTTCGTGCATACAGTTTCACGTTTTCAAGTATACAGAAACAGAGCGAAGTTCAAGTGTTCACAAATTACAAAACTGAAGAGACAGTGGTGACACGTATCGGACGATGTATCAAAACTGGAGAACAACTGACTGCCGTAACGCGAAAATTTCCGGAAAAAAGCAAAGGTTGAGTTTGAAGGAAAGCATGTTCGAGGTTGCCCATAAACAGATTAGCATAAGAAGGTGCCATTCTTGTACCCATGGCTGTGCCTCAGATAAGAAGGTAATGTTTGTTGTCAAAGGTGAAGCTGTTACATGTGAGAACTAGGTTGGCCAGGTTAAGAAGGAAAGCTGTGGTTGGGCTATAAGGTTTGGGTCTCTGGTTAAGGAAGAATTCCATAGCTGCTAGGCCATGGGCATGAGGAATGTTGGTATACAAGGAAGTAGCATCTATGGTGGAAAGCAGTTTGTCAGAAGGAAGAGGCGGTAATTTACAGATGATTTCTAAGAAGTGGTAGGTGTCCCCGTATATAGGCAGGCAGCACTTGAACATGTGGTTGAAGGTTGGGAGTCAACGAGAGCAGAAATGCGTTTAGTAGGAGAATTATAGCTGACTACAATGGGTCTGCTGGGTTACCAGGTTTGTGGATCTTCGGTAATAGGTAAAAGGTTGGGTACGTGGACTGTCCAGGGTTATGTACTGTATGGACATTTCAGATATGCCCTCACGAGGACCATTAGCGGTAATGAAATCCGAAATTTTCTGTTTGTGCAAGTTAGGTTTGTGGTGGTGGGCTTGTAGGTGTTGGGATCGGACAATTGGCGGTAAACCTCCTGGAGGCAGTCAGCTTTGTCTAAGACTACTGTAGTGGACCCCTTGTCCGCTGGGAGGACCATTATGTCATGGTTCGGGTAGCGCTACAAGGGCTTTGCGTTGGTTATGAGTTAGGTTAGGTTGGTTGCCCATCTGATGTGAGAACTCAATATTGGTGCTGGCAGAGATAATGGAGTAGATGTAACGTTCCTGGGGATGGTTGCTAGGAAGTGGAGGTGGGTCCATGTTTGAGGGAGGGTGGAAGCGTTCAAGGTTAGTATGGAGTTTATTGGAAGGTGTGCCTGGAATAGGAGGATTTTTGGCCCAAAAATAGCGCCATCTTAGTCCGCGGGCAAATGAAAGAATATCTTTTAACAACAGGAAGTCGTTGTAGCTTGGAACGGAAAAAAGTTATTCTTTAGAGGATATCAGCTTCAGATTGAGTAAGGTTGTGGCTGGATAGGTTTACGATGGAGGTAGCAGTGGAATTTCCCGGGCGGTTCGGTATTTCTGAGGACTGGGTCGTGAGTGTACATTGTTCATTATTAGCGGGTGGTTGAGTTATAGGAGTAGGTAATGGTAATGGTGGTTCTGCAAGTAAGGGAACTTGGTGCTTTTTGTGTGGAAGAGGGCACATTCGATCTGTAAAGCGGTATGAGAAAGGGGCGGTGTACTTGTGTTATGGCAGAGAGCGGGATTTTGGGAGTCAGTCCTGTAAGAGTAACGCCTAAATTCAAGCACGAGCGCAAAAAGCTAGCATGAGCAACTGATTTGGTATAGTGAAGCATACACAAACGTAGACGGGAGAAAAGGATTGATGCAAGATTACTTTGAGTCATTTCCAACACAGGGATAATATAACTAGCACAAAGGAAATCCAGGAGGACAATCTAAGGTAAATTTAAGAAAAATAAAGGAAAAAAAACTTACAGCTTACAGTTTCGTATTAGATCACACACATATTCACATATAAAAAAGTCACTACTACATTTCGTTCATACAGTTGCACGTTTCACGTGTTCACAAAGTACAAGATTGAAGAGACAGTGACGACACGCAGCGGACAATGCATCAAAACTGGAGAACAACTGACTGCCGTAGCGCGAAAATTGAAATAATAATAACTGTCTAGCGTGTAAGTACAGAGTGGGATCGTGGAAGAAAATGTGTTGAAAATGCAAAGGAAAAGGGAAGCTTAGAGTTATTGAAGGTTAAGGCCAGGTTTTATTTTCGCGCTCAAATCATGAATAAAGACATTCTCCCACAGACGGCGTGTTGAGGTGCTGGTCGTAGGGGGTAAAATGTGGATAATGGCAACCAGGAAAGATAGATCAAAATTGGTATTGTGGGACTCGCTGTGCAAGGAAACTAGGGCATCCGGTTTGTTGATAGTACACAAGTGACGATGGTTATTAACACGAATTTTGAGAGTACAACTTGTTCCCTCCACATAAAAGGCATCACAGAACTTGCACTTTAGGAGGTATATAATATTAGGGGTGTTCCATGTACCTTTGGGATCAGGGTATACCGGCCATTATATGCGAGTCCTTTCTGTATGTGAATGTGTGTGTGTGATCTAATAAAGAAACTATAAGCTGTAAGTATTTTTCCTTCATTTTTCTTAAATTTACCTTATATATATATATAGGATGAATGGTAACTAAGGCGACAAACTTCGGGAGGTGATTTCTGACATCAAAACAAGACGAAGAAAGTTCCTCCTCTGACGAATTTTCGAATTGTCCATAGTTTCGGAGCTACAAGGTGCCGAAAGCGTGGGAAAATGAACTTCAGAGGCCAATATTTCAAAAACTACACAACGTAGAGAGTGCACTTACAAAATTAACTTAAGAAGTCATACTTACTCTATCTAAAAGTGCATGTTTGAAAACTCTTCCATGCGTGCGCAAGAGATCCCCCAAAGAAACATAGGGATTCCGGACATGCTGCGAAAGAAAGAAGTGTCCAAAGTTGGTGAAACGAAAGCGGAATGCATAGAGAACGTTATTCGTTAGCGGTACGTTCATATCTGAAGAAGTTGCAAGATGGCGGACGTTTGGAGACTAGATTATGCGGGGTTGCATAAGTACATTAATGAAGAACCGAATTGGACGTCGTTCTGGAAACCGATCTGATTTCCGCTGGTACGTGTTTACATTTGTCAGGAGACACAAAACACGCCGTCCACACGTATCGCCAGTTGTACGGTAGTTTTAGTACGTAATAGCAGCAGCAATGGCTTATGTCACGGGAAGGGATTGAGGAATGTAGCGGCCAGGTCCATTTCCGTACAGCTACCATTCCGACATAGTCCTGGTGGTACTGAGGAAAACCCTGACAACTGTCAGAATGTACGAATCGGAATTTAGCAATGTACGTATTGTGTGTCATGTACATACCTTGATGAGCTGTGCTGGCCGAACGACTGGAGGGATAACGTCCCTTAGCCAGTACAATGTCCGGGAAAAGGGTGATGTAAGGTAGCGGCTAGGTCTTGAATAAGTACCATTAACACGTTATCACGTTGTGCAACAGTGGGAACATCCAGCGAAAACCGCAGTAGGATGAAAAAGAAAAAGCAATTCATACTAACAATTATTCAGAAATTTATCGGAAATCTGTTATTAAAGCAGTCGTACATTACACGAATAGCATTTAAACTTACGTTGTTACAGTACCTTATTGCATGCAACAGCTATTTGTCATTACTTCTGGAAACTTCACAAGTGATGTCGGAACTGCCCTCCCTTGGAGTCAATGCAGGTGACAACTCGTCGCATCATGGATTGCCGTACCCGCTCCAATCGTCCATCTTGTACCTGAAGATCGTCAAATGCTGTACGGATACGTTGTTTAAGTGTCTGTAGATCAGGAACTGGATCGCATACACGACACTTCTCAGGTATCCCCACAAGTAAGTCTAGGGGGTTGAGGTCAGGTGACCGGGCGGGTCATGTAACAGGACCTTCTCGTCCAATCTATCTGCCGGGAAAAATAGTATTAAGATATTGGCGAATGGTAATGCGGAAGTGAGCTGAAGCTCCATCATCCACATGACCCGTCGTACTCGCAGTGACACAACTTCAAGTTCAATAGGCAGAGTGTTCTGCAGGAAATCCAGATTGTCTAGTGATGCGCTGTGGAAGAAATACTGGCCCAAGTAGGTGGGCCCTAATAATCCCCGCCTAACACTGACGCTGAACCGTTCCTGACGGGACGATACAACCATTCCCTGGGGGTACTCTGTATCACACAGATGACGGTTGTGTAGATTGACGATGCCAGTCTTACCAAAAGTCACTTCATCTGTGAAGAGGATTGACAAAATGTGACCCTATGCAAAAAACAATGACAAAACTTTTCTCTGGGAGGGAAATCCGCACGCGATAATGCCTGCACACGCTGCATGTGAAGTGGGTATCGTGAAGAATACTCAGCACAGTCGTTTGGCTTATAGCATACTGGCGGGCCACTTGCCTAGACTTTACACTGGGCAATGTCTTGTAGCACACGTTCTTCGAGGTCTGGTGTACGAACCTAATGCACACGCCCTCGTTCACCCGTTCCGTCAAACGACCCTGTTTCACACAAACGCCGAAAAATGGCCCCAAGCGTATTGTGATTCGGTTGCTGTCGGTGAGGATACTTGTCCTGGTAAATTCGTGCGACTACCCGACCATTGCCTTGTGCTTGGCCATAAGTGAATAGCATTTCTGCCTATTCTCGATATGAGTAACGGCCCATTGTAACTGCACCACACAACACACGTTCACTCACGAGTCACTCTAGTACAGGACTAACACGCTGGATGTGCCGTGACTGCCGCTACATGACAGTAGTGTCATCTACGTACACACCATTCCACTTTATTTTTCTTACTTTTTTTTTTACGTTTAACGTCCATCAGTTAGCTGCTATGACTTGTGGACAGGATGGGGCGGACAAGGATCTGAGGACGGAAGCGGCCACGTTCTTATTATGAATTACCATCTCGGCATTCTCGTGGTGCGACTTAGGAACATACGTAATAAAAACCAGTCACGATGGACGGCCAAAAGAGTTTGAACCCAGGACCGTCTTAATGCTAAGTCAGCGTTCTATTACTGCGCCACGGCCACTAAAGCCATGCATTCTTCTGTTTTCATTCATTTCGCAGCTATCTCCCCTTGTGTGATTTCCTTGGAATGCGTTGTTGTTGACGATTTTGTTTGTGTCATTTCCTGTGTACTATGCATTGTAGGCTTCATTTTCTACACACTGTACTGTTGTGCTGTCGTGTATTTGGCTATGTTGTTCAAGCACATTTATTTTTATTTATTATTATTATTACCTTCCAATCTCCTTTCTTTCCGTCTTACTTTCATTCCTACGTCTTTCTTTTCGTTGTTTCCGTCTCCTAGGTTTTCCCTGAATATTTAGACTGTTACACAACGTGAATGTGGTAATGGTACCTATCCAAGACCTAGGTCGCTACCTTACACCATCCTTTCCCCGGACGTTGCACTGGCTAAGGGACGTACATGAGACTCAATAATTACATTGCTAAATTCCGATTCGGCCATTCTGACAGCTATCAGGGTTTTCCTCAGTACCACCAGGACTATGCCGGAATGGTAGCTGTACGGAAATGAACCTGGCCGCTACATTCCTCAATCCTTTCCCGTGGCATAAGCCATAGCTGCCGGTTTGTTTTAACTATTTTCATCATAACTACACTTAATTGCTGTATTTATTACGTACTAAAACTACCGTACAACTGGAGATACGTATGGACGAAGTGTTTTGTGTCTCCTGACAAATGCAAACACGTACCAGCGGAAGAAATCAGATCGGTTTCCAGAACGTTGTCCAATTTGGTTCTTCACTGGTGTACTTATGCAACCCCGCATAGTCTAATCTCCAACGTCCGCCATCTTGCAACTTCTTCAGATATGGACGTACCGCTAACGAATAACGTTTTCTATGCACCGCCCTTTCGTTTCACCAACTTTACACTGCTTTCCTTAGCAGCATGTCCGGGAATCCCTACGTACCTTTGGGAAATCCCTTGCACACGCACTGAAGAGTTTTCCAGGATGTCTACAAATTTCCCCGACTTTTCACGGTTTTCCAGTAGCATTTTCAGAAATTTCCAGTACCCATACGACTTGGTAGAGTACTTCATATTATAACTGTCGTAAAACTATTGTATGTAATTATCGGAGCTTTTAGAGATTGAGTATTCTCTTCGCGAAGTAGTGGTACGAATATGATTAAATGTTAGTTATGTTAGTCTCCGTGTAGTTTTGTTATGTTAGTCTACGCAATGGGCTTCCACAACAGATTTTCTACGTTTCTGCCATCAAACTTACTGTTTGTTTAAACTTGAACTCCGCCGCTGCAAGTAGTACAAGTTTTATAATTCATTTAACACTAATGTAACTTCTTCTGAAGATCTTCTAGTTAATGTCTTGTACAGCTTTTGTAGGCTCTTCTATAAGCTTGGCCTTTTCCTGATGAAGATTCTTTGTCAGTAACCACACGCTTTCGCTCGGTTTCTTTTTGTTCCATTTCCTTTAACTCTTCTTCTTGGATAGAACTGTTCCCCACACTGATCGTGCATTTCTGGCTGCATGGATCATGCTTTTTGTAACAACTTTTTCCACCCCTCCAGTATACACAACACTGTCATACACTAGCCTCTGTGCCACAAGAGACTGTTCACGGAGATTCTCTATTAAGCATTCTTTATTCACGGAGAAACCACGCTTCACAGCTGCATTTCCGTGAGATAGCATTAATAGTTTCTTAAAAAATGCCTCAAACGTATCATCAACATCCCCTTGTACCAAAGGTAGTACACGGAAGAACTAGAAATGATCTAGTCTTTCCCTGTGAGCATCCAAAGAATCTGCTGCTGTTCTCACTGCATTCTTTGAACACACAGTTATGTACTGTCTTTTCATGGCATCACATGCTGGACCACTGAAATGATTAGCTTTGAAAAGCTCATCTAATATAACGTTCAGCTGTTCTTTGCCAGTGACATCACTGTTAAGTACCGATTCTGGGGAAATGCAAGCCGAACCAAAAGTTACGTTGTACTTCAAGGGACATTGACTGAGTACTTTCTGGATGAAAGAAATAAGAATCTTTCTACAATCAGTTTGGAATTGAAGTATTTGACGGTCACTTATTTGTTTTGTTCATCTAAAAGCAACTCGTGTACTGAATCCTAAATCAATGTTCTCTGCACTTAAGAGTACATCACCATCTTTAGATAAGTCTATCTTGCACAGATCTTTTGACGAGTTTCACTTCTCAAGGATAGAGTTCTTCACAAACCTTCCTATGATGGATCTGACTAAGACAGATAATGCCATGTACAAATATGGCACCAATGGTTCATTGGACTGGAATCTTGTCAAAAATGGTTCACAGTCTGCAGCCACAGTTTGAAAGAAAGCTAACTTTGCCTCTAACAGAGGATCCTCAAGGCCCTGGGAAATATTTTGAAGCTCTTGCAGTTTACTGGAAGCTTCTTCTCCTGTACCACCTTCACATACTTTCTCAAATAAGGTAGTAACATCATAGAACGCTGAGCCACTTCAACATTACACAACCATCTCACAGGGCAGAACTTTTTTGGGAACTTAGTACATCCAGTATATTTTGTAAAGTCAGCTCTTCTTGCAGGTACATTTTTGAATAAGTTATATAAATCATGAAGAAATGTTACAACATCAAAGTCACTTTCCTGAAAAGATGTCTTGAAGGCCCCATGTAACACATGCAAAACACAACTTCCCAGTTCCAGGATTTTCTTACCATCAGGGCTGTCACTTTCTAGAGTTTGCTATAGGTCTGCTAACAGCTTCCAATTTACTGTCGGTCCATCCACTGAAACTTATATTTATTTTCTTAAATTCAAGGTGCATGTAGATAAATAATTATTTAATGCAGTCAATAAATTGCATGCTGTGGTATGGCCCAGAAAAGCTGAATCCAAGTACCTTGTAGACACTTCACTTTTTTCTTCATTCCACTAACGTAAAAGAATATCTAACAGTTCCTTCTGTGAAACTTTGTTCAAAGACTCATCAAATAACAAAACAGTCACTTTCTTCAGTAGCTGCTTTGAAAAAAGGCACCAATCCAAAGGTAATGGTGTAACCTACTTTATCTTTTTGAAGTTTCATCTGTTTAGCAATATCACTGTCAGGAAACATAATGGGAAATAAATTAACAGCGTCAGCTGCACTTCTGTTTGACTGATGATTAACCACAGTGTGGAAGTACCACAGTATTTCTGCACTTGTAACACGGTCTTTCTCCAAAAATTGTTTCATCCTAGACTGTGACGAAGATCCACTGGATTCACTTACAGAATGTGTAACAGATGCTGCTTGTGCTGCCAATTCATTTTCTAGAACACAACTACTGCTTTCAGTGGTTGCAGATGTTTGCACGATTAGAGCTGGTACACAATGCGGTTTGCTACTGCTGGTACACAATGCGGTTGGAACACTGTTTCGTTCCCCTGAACCTTCACTAAACGACTGATGTCCACACTCTGCAGTTTAGCATCAAACAGCTGATTGTGCTTCTTTCCTTTAGCGTGACTTAAAACAGCCTGTTTACCAATGTTACTCAACCTAACCTTTGTCTTACACATAGTGCAGAAGAATGAATTAACGTCATTTTCCACTGGTTTTAGCCATTCAGAAAATTCAGAATTCAGGACCCATGAATTACTGAAGACTGTCCGTTTTGCCATATTGGAATGCCTTTGAATCACAATCCTTTCAAAATCTGAAAAGAGAAATTTTGTACAATTAGATGTAAAGGTTGTAACAAATTATTTCAAAAATTTTAGTTTGTATTAAAATAGTTGGTTTCACACAGACATTTAAATCTGCATTCGGTATTGCAGGTTAGGTTTACTTAGGCAAACTGAAGGTTGAAGTATAAACCGAATTTAAAATCGGTGTAACATATGCGAAATCTTTAAATGTATTGTTTCTAACTATGTAATTTTCAACAAGACAAGAAAATTAAAATTGTTAATAAAATTATTATTAACATTTTAAATTGTTTATAAAATTTCCAGAAATATTAAGAATTTCCATGACTTCTCCAGAAAAATGAAATTCCCCGACTATTCCAGATTTTCCAGACTTGTAGACACCATGGTTTTCAGACATGCATTTTTAAATAGTGTAGGTATAACTTCTTAAGTTAATTTTTTAACCGCACTCTCTACGTTGTATAGTTTTTGAAATATTGGCCTCTGAAGTTCATTTCCCCACGCTTTCGGCACCTTGTAGCTCCGAAACTATGGACAATTCGAAAATTCGTCAGAGAAACTTTCGTCTTGTTTTAGTGTCAGGAATCACCTACCGAAGTTTGTCGCCTTAGTTACCGTTCATACTGTATATATATATATATATATATATATATATATATATATATATATATATATATATATATATATAGACATAAAAGTCACTACGATATTACCCTTCCGGCTTGTGCTAGTTATATATATATATCATTACAGTGCAGTTCCAATTACAGTACATACAGGAATAGGCGGGATAGGCAATATAATAGGTTCAATATTAATAGACGGGAAAGTAATTGTACTTACATAGTGCCCTAAGTGAAGATAACTTACTTAATTGTTTAGATATGGCCTCTGTTTCTTCCATTTTCTGTTTCTTTGCTTGTTCATTGTCCATTTTCTTTCCTTTCTTCTGCAATGAATCTTCATATTTACTGCGAGCACTTTACACTTTGGATCAGGTCCTTGTCTATAATCACATTCAACACCCCACCTCTAACATGTACTGCATCATAGAAATGACGTAATGCCACTACTGACTCTTCTTTTAAGTTTTCAACTAATATTTGCTTCAAAGTTGAAATGGAGACAACTTCCGACTTTTTTCTATTCACCAAGTTTATGTAGGAGCAGATGCTATTAATATTGAAGAGTGAAAATGTAATTGGACCGGGGATCGAACCCGGGACCTTTGGGTTACCGTCTAAATACGCTGACCACTGCGCCACCCAGTCGACCCGCTTCCCAACCACTCACCTTCCACTCTTGATGTTGATGTTCACTCCCCGAAATCACATGGACAGTACATACTTTCACTCTTCAATATTAATAGCATTTGAACCTACAGAGACTTGGTGTATAAAAAAATCGGAAGCTGTCTGCATTTCAACTTTCAAGTTATTTCTTCCGTGTTGATGTTTATCAATATGGGACTCTGGAAAAGTCCAAGCACAACTAATGCAGACGCTGTCCATAAGAGCTGTAGAAATGGAAGGTATGAGAGCAGATCTCTTCAGAACCGGTTAGATGGTGATTAAACAATGAAAAAATCGAAGGTAGCTATTTGGCAACACGGGCCTTTGTCGGGAAATCTCGTATTCAAGATGGCGCCCATGCGAAAGCAAAAGATTATATTTAAACCGGAATATCTTCTCGTAGAAATAAAGTAGAAACTTCGTTCTTGTGTCAAATTAAAGATAATTGATAGTATAAATAACAAAAGTGAGTATGGTGTTTATATACATTGCCGCCATATTTAAAAATGGCGACTACTTTCGCCAACAATTAGTTTTCCTCGCTTCGCTTTTTACATTTCATGAAAACTAGCTATGAAACTATCAAACCTATAGAAAAATAGCCCAAACTAATTAAAGGAGCATAATCTGAGCTTTTTATCGGTACTAAGGTCTTTCCTCTACCTTAATGACGAAGCTAGTCAAGTTTAAGTAACGCAGGGTGTAGCGTTCTGGACTGTATAATAAAGTACAGCAAAAGCACTACGCCCAAAACTTTCAAAGCTGTTACTTCTCAATAAACTAATATAGGTCATTCTTTTTATAGGTAAATTAAAGATAATGAGTTGCTGTGTCGCGGGGAATGAAATAATAATGTCATTGCATTTGTTAAATATTTTTATTAACGTATATATTCATATGAGTCACTAACGTAATTATTACTTTTTCATCTTGCAGACTGTGATGTGGACATTGGAATAATAAAAATCCGTATTTTTCATCAATATTCTAGACAATGACTACATAAAATCTGTTTGGCACCTCCCTGCGCCGGGGTTCTACTTCCCCTCCATCTATGTTGGACGTAAATGCCTGCATCATTTGCCAGAAAAGTGACAAATCTTCAGGAAAGACAACGTCGTCTTTGCGAGGGAGACAAGCTATTATAGCTGCTGCTGAAATTCGCAAGGATGAAGTTCTGAAAGGACTGAAGGATCTGCATCCAGGTGCAGAGTTTATGTATCACTGTAATAACGCATATTACAAGTTATATACAATGAAGAAGATTTTGTTACGTAAGAAAATAAAAAGAGAAGGTAGTGAAACTACAGAACTAGATCAAACTTTAATGAAATATCAACCCGCACCCCTGCCAAAAAAAAAAAAAAAAAAAAAAATTAAAGCAGATTCCAGCCAGACAATTACCATCCTCAAACAAGAAAAAGCCAGAAATATTTTATGTGTAGTATGTAGGAAAGGGAAACAACGGAAACAAACAAAAATATAGAATTTGTGAATCAAATCGTGCAAGTACATTTTTATCAGCAACCATGTTCTTTAAAGATGGAGTGTTTACCAGAACTTGTGACTTGGAGAATGAATTTTCAGTTTTCGGTGCAGATCTATATCATCATAAGGCTTGCCTTGAGTGCTATCTCCAAGTTCAAAAAATGTTCTCAGACATCTGATGACATAACTGCTGAGTCTGAGGAAACTCGTAAGAGTGAAATATTTAATCAACTGGCACCAATTATCCAGAAGTTACTAAATGAGGGTTGTGGATTGACACTGTCGGAAATTTGCAACTTCATTAATGAAAACAGTGAAGTGAATTTTCAAAACAACTAAGTTAAACTTTACCTCTTAAAAGATTTTGGAAAAAAATAAGGTTTTCGAAGCCTTGAAAGAAAAACGATTCTAGTTTTCAGCTCTTCGCTAAGTGCAGAAGAAGTAGCCGATAAACTGAGATCGATTAACACCCTTAAGAGTGCACCAAATGAGATACGGACGGCTCTTCGTCACAAAGATTTCGATATTGAAGGGGAATTTGTGTACAGTCAGCACCTTTATAAGTCGTGATCAACAACTACAATTCCTCAACCTATTTTTGATTTTCTAGCGGAAGTGCTACAAGTTGACAAGCTGAACATCGTATCTGCGGACGCAAATGAAAGTCCACATATCACTGACGATGACAGTGAAAATAATATGGAAGAATTTTTCGACCAACAAAATCCAAACTTGCAGAATCGATTGAAGTCAATCTTCCAGATCTTATTCTATAACGTACATCGTGGTAGGAAAATAACGCCCATGCATCTGATCGTAGTACATTCAATGCATGAGAAATGCAACAGCAGATAATTGCTCTCAACCATGAACAAATTAGGTGTGTCAGTTGCCTACAGAAAATCATGCAAGCACGAAGCAACCTTGCACAATATACACTTACATGGTATCTACTAATTTTTTGACTAGAAATTCCCTGAGTTTTCTAGGTTTTCCATGATAATTTTCTCCAAATCCCCTAAGTATAGTGGAACATGTAAATAATAAACAATGACATTTTTTTTAATCCCACCACCACCCAGTCCAAACATCTTGGTATTTCACAAGTGAAAAAAAAAAACAAAAAAACTTCAATTTCTTTAAAATAGAGGATTTTGATACACTGAAAAAATCCAGTCAGCAGTAGGAATCGAACCCACGACCACCGCCTTGCCTAGACAATTCTCTTACCAACTATGGACAGGTCCACCTTGATAATTTTTCCTGAGTTTCACTCGTAAGTTATAGATTTCCCTGAGTTTTCCAGGTTCTCCAGAGTGGTAGACACCCTTCACTTAAGATATGCTCTTCCACCATGTCTCTTGGTAGCCACGATACAGTCATGGTGCTTTTCCAGGAGGTGCCAACAAAAGTGCCATCAAAACCGAAATTATCTGAAGTCGGTATTAAAAAGACCTCCAGTAATCTTTGATCGTTGCTTCCGTGTCAAGAATTGAAGAAGTATGAAAGGAAGGTACAACATATAGCCATTCAAGACATGCTGAAAATTTTTCCCGAACTATATGATTTGGACATCAATAAACTGCATCAGAAGGAGGTGACCCAAAACATCATGCACGCTGCGTACGAGCTAGAAACTAAAGATTCCGCTCTCACGTGGGGTACTGTGAATGCCATGATAACGGATTCAAATATTCCCACGTAAAAAGTTTGCTTTCTTCCTGTACTGCCGTATCCAGTAACAGAATATGACAGTGTCTACACGGCAATTAAAAACTTACAGAGCCTACTTGTGCACTTACACCAGTCTTCAATACCTGTAGCATGTGACGAAGGAGTATATCATATTGCTGCCGAAATTCAACTTACGAGCAATGAATTTCCGAACACTGTCTTCATGCTAGGTTCATTCATATGACTCAAGTCCTTCTTGCCTGCATAGGAAAGTACATGTCTGGTAATGGTTTAGAGTCTCTGTTCACTGAAAATTCTGTTTTAGGGCCCAAAGTAACTGAAAGTATTCTATAGGGAAGTAACAACGTCAGGGCAGTGAAAGGCATGTTTATGCTTAAGTGAAAGGCTTTCCTGGAAGAAAAAGGTGAACGTTATACGTCTGTCATCCAGCAGTTCGTTGACACTATGACTGTCATGAAAGAACAAGCTGAACGTGCTCCTTCTCAGTTTATGGAGTTGGTCATTAATTCAGAAGAAATATCGAAGGCTTTGCTGGACTTCTCAGAGAAACTCAGCTCAATTTCAGAGCAGTGCCATTACCTTGAGCAGTTTCTATATCTAGTATTTCTCCTGACAAGCCTTATAAGAGCTGACCGAAAAAGAGACTGGCAGGTTCATCTATATACTGTACAGCAATTGCTCCCGGTATTCATGACATTCAATCGCATCAATTACTTGCGGTGGTCGTCCCTGTATCTCGAGCAAATGAGGAATTTGGAGATTCAACAACCAGAAATAAATGCTCAGTTCATGAATGGTCACTTCGTAGTCAGAACAAACAACGCATTTAGCGCAGTTAGTGTCGACATGGCACTGGAACAGACCATAAATAGATCTAAGAAATCATCTATTCTTCTAGAGGAATTGTGGACCAGACGCGTAGAAAAAACTATCACGGTGTGGGACCTGTCGTACCACGAAGTTCTTTCGATACGCCAAACCTTTAATCAGATTCTTAGTATAGCACAAACAGATTACGACTTGCAAATACATCACGAGTTTCTTAACAGTGTAGGTGATGAAGTTCATAACTCTATTAACAGAATGGTGGAATTTATGGAGCGCAGGGAAAACCCGTACAAAGCACAGAGTCTTGTGAAATTGCACCATTTCATGTCGCATTAAGTCGTACCAGATTCTAATGCAGAAGAAATCCAGAATTGCCTGACACGTGGCCATGAAGCTTATCTGGCATTCAGAAACAAGCGATTTCTGTACAAAACAACTCCATTGTCTATTCACAGGCGAAAACTTATTTTTTCCTTAAAATAAAGTGGTGTCTTCCACTTTTCCCAAGGTATCACCTGTCAAGTCGCTGGCTTCTGCGCAGAGACTAGTAGACATCGCTAAAGAGAGGACTACTGTTAGATGATATATTGCGATATGACCTCTGTCACTTCACCACTTTGCTGGATAATTTGGGTGCAACCACCAAGCCAAATAAATCAGAACTAATGTTTGCTTTGCACAAGTTGTTGGAACCCTCTGAGTACGTCTTCGAAGAACATTCGTCATTGAATACAGCAATTATTGTTGATGTCATAAACCAACTTCGAAAAACTCGAGTGAAAGGTTTAAAAACATTCGCTGATTTGTTTGATTTATTCTTCAGGAGCTGCAGCAGTGTTTGCACATGTACCCGCGAGGATTTCGTGTTTGATAGCTAACTACCTCAGTGAAGAATGTGGAAAGAGAGCGAAGGGTAACGACTCACCTATATTACTTACAAATCGTCACCTATCACATCCCAACCGGAGCAAATGGATAGGTTTTGGGCATCCTCGAGAAACAAAATAGAAATTCAAGATGTCTTAAAGGGCTATCTCTGCATGGAAGCAAAGTCTATCCCCTTTGGAATGTATGAGTGGATTCTTACTTGAAAGTGGTTCAACACCTGTCATATCTGCCGTATCAAGTGTTCCAAAATTACATGAAGAGTTAGATCTGAGAGTTAATTCTTCACATCGAGCATTGTGTCAGGAATAATATTCAACGTATTCTTGTGATTTCCAATGACACAGATGTTCTTGTATACCTGCTACAATAATTCTCAACTTTTGAATCCCTAGGGTTAATAAAAACTGTGGATGAGAAAATCTGCATCAGATGTTATTGCCATTCATATCCTTTCCAAGAAAGCAGGTCCACTGAGGGGAGTTATTGTTGCCATACATTATCTTACAGGCTTCGATGTAAAATAGGCACAAAATCAGCAGCTTTAAAGGCAGATCTTGTTAAATTGCTTCAAAACTTCCGAAAACAGAAGTCTTTGAGAATGCTGAAAAGTACCTTCTTCCTCCAAATCATTTGATGAACCTCGAAAAGAACAGATTACGCACTCAAAAATGGCCAATTTATTAATCATTAGGCCCACAAGCTCTTCTCTTAGGAGTCACTTGCGAAGATGGTACACACTTGTTTAACTGTGCTTGAAGGAAGTTCCCCTCTAAATCCGTTGCAGTCTGGCTGGCAGTTGGACGAAGACAACTCCGTGATTCCTAGTGCAACACTAAATTGTTTGCCAGAGCATGTTATAACTGTATGTGGATGTAAAAGTTGCGGAACAAGGTGTGGATGTCGAAAAAATTGTGTCGATTGTGTTTCATACTGTAAATGCATTGGCTCGTGTGCGAAAGTGTTCTTAAGTTCTTAGCAGAAGTATGTGATCTAAACAAGTTGAGCAAACAGAACAATGGACCGTAGTAATGGATATTAAAATACGTAGAAATAAATAGAATGGAAGTGAGTGGAAACATTACACAATAGTATAATTCTGTCTTTCACAGGTTACCAACTACAAAAGAATATTTAACATTTATTGTAAGTTAATTTTTCATCATTGTTACTTTTAGGTGTATAGAAATGTTTATTAACTATTTTAATTTTGAAGATTTCTTTTGTTGCGTGTCAGCAATTTTACTTGATATTCTAAAAAATATCAATTTATAAGAAGTATGTACCTTATTATTTTGAAGATTTCATGTGTTTGTAGTTTTACCTTACTCTGAAACATATTAATTGCTCTCATGCACAGATTATCAATATATAAGAAATACTTAAATAATATTTACTCACGCACAGCTACAATCAGACGCTTTGTAAAAATTTTAAAACTGTATAAAACCTCAAGTTAAATATTGCTAGTTCTCACATGCACACATGCAGAATATGATTATATTCTCATCAAATTAGATAACTTCTCACCACATCAGAGTAGGTAAGATAAAACAGTGATAATTACGTTAGTGACTTACACGTTAATAAAAATATTTAACAAATGCAATGACATTATTTCATTCCCCGCGACACAGCAACTCATTATCTTTAATTTACCTATAAAAAGAATGACCTATATTAGTTTATTGACAAGTAACAGCTTTGAAAGTTTTGGGCGTAGTGCTTTTGCTGTACTTTATTATACAGTCCAGAACGCTACACCCTGCGTCACTTAAACTTGACTAGCTGCGTCATTAAGGTAGAGGAAAGATCTTAGTACCGATAAAAAGCTCAGATTATGCTCCTTTAATTAGTTTGGGCTATTTTTCTATAGGTTTAATAGTTTCATAGCTAGTTTTCATGAAATGTAAAAAGCGAAGCGAGGAAAACTAATTGTTGGCGAAAGTAGTCGCCATTTTTAAATATGGCGGCAATGTATATAAACACCATACTCACTTTTGTTATTTATACTATCAATTATCTTTAATTTGACACAAGAACGAAGTTTCTACTTTATTTCTACGAGAAAATATTCCGGTTCAAGTATAATCTTTTGCTTTCGCCCGGGCGTCATCTTGAATATGAAAAAAATAGACTGAAATGACACAGAAGTTATGAAATGACAATCATTGCACTATACGAAGTAAATTAACATGTCCCAATTAGTATTTAATACTAAACATTTTCGCATGAAGTTCTAATTGTTTCGGGTTGAAGTTTGATCTTAAAAAATCGCGACTTCTTATGAAACAAGCACCTAGAGAAAAGTTAACAAAATGAAGCGACAGAGAAAAGATAGTAGAAAAAGGAAGCAGATTTAACCAGAAGCAAGGTTAAATCTAGCTGGGGCAACGGGGTTGCTACACACCCGTGCTCAAAACTCAAACCATCTGGGGTAATTTTGGCTGTAACTTTTGCACAAGATGTACTAAGTTACATCTACAGTTTAATAAAGCTCTCATCTACACTGTAACTAACTACATACTTTAGTTATTTTCTTTCACGTGTGAAAAGATGTGTGTTTATCAAATCTACGTTTTCCCTGGGTTTTTCTTTATTTCGAAATTCCCTGAGATTTCTCGGTTTTCCAGGTGTGTGGGAACCCTGGATATTCTCCTTGCTGACTGCAACCGCCTGCAACCAACACAATTACCTGGTTGCAGGCAAGCAAAAATTTTCAACGTACTTGACTTAAATACGCGCTTTTGCTTTCCGGAAATCTTCTGACAGAGCTAAAGATATCTAATCAGAGCACACGATTTTATAAGCACGAAGCAAGTTTTTCTTATTGAAGACAGACACATCTAGTTCTATTTTCTTCCACAGCTTGGGGCTTACAAAATCTGTTTACCAATATTCTGGCTATACTTTCAAGTTCTACAAAGAGAAGATTGATAAGTATTCATCCTTTTGAAAGAAACCAATGAATCTTGAGATTTTTAAATTGACATCATAAAATAAAGATCTACTCTCAGTGTTTCACTCTTGGGTAGTTGTCAATCTTTTCACAGTTCCTCTTCTGAGTTCCTAAGGTAAACAATACATAACATTCACTTAAAGGTAGATTTCTGAATTGAACTTGAGTTCGAATTTCGTGTGCCGATCATGCTAAACATTAGACAGAAATTTCTCACTTGTTTTAACAACTAGGATGTTATAAACATATAGTTCGGAATATTCTGTTCCACTGAAAAATATTTCTTATTTGGAAAACCTATACATAATGTTACTCTACTTCAGTGTTATCGGTACTACTCTGTTCCTTTCATGTTCATTTTTTCTTACCGAAGGTATCGTTATCTCATAATAATATCACATCCACTGGGGTCTAGTGGTTGTGGTTACAATTTTTAATCAACACTAGGGAGGTACGCTGGCAGAGCTGAAACAGCGTCACCGTTGACCGATCCGGTCCTAAACTTGACCCGAATTATCCGGTCTGAAAACTATAATGAACTGGGAAATATCAGCGTCGTGTTTTTCTTGCTCTGGGGTAACACCTTCGGTCTCGGTTACCCCTGAAAGAAACATTGTTCGAACACAAGAAATTAATTAAAAACTCTGGTTGCCCTCCAGGTCGGCATCGGGTCAGGAAGGGTACCAAGCATAGACCCGGTCTAAAACTTTACCCGATTACCCCTTCAGCTCTGTATGCTGGCAATTGCCCTCACTAATGTTTTCGTTTCTCCAGATACATTAGGCGAATATAGACCACAAAAGTCTTCCGTCAGATCCGGTTGGTTGCCATGGTAACCCACCATGTTTAAGTCTAAACAACAGTGGACAGTGGTTGGTTTATGTAGTTTCCTCGATAATAATAAATAATTCATCATGGGCATGTGCTTCGTACCAGATTGCAACCATTACAATGAGAGAGAGACGTGTCGCTTTTTCATGTTTCCAAAGAATGAAAGCCAGAAAAAGAAATGGAAGAAATATTAGGTAAGTAAATAAATTTTATACAGTGTTATTGAACGTAATTTTCAATGCGTTGATATAATTACGAGCATAGTTCATCGAAGTTTGCAGAGCTCGCAATTAAATGAAAAGGAGAAATTAGAAGAAGCTTAAACTGAAGTTGCTCATTCGGGCATTTATTCCGAAGTTGGCCGTCCGCCTGGTTTTCGACTAAAAACCTAATGAAAGCTACGACAATTTGAAAATTACTACTCTTTACGTTCAGTTCCCTGATTTTATGTTTCGTTCGGATACCGCGCGGGGTGGAGATGTTTATATTTATTATTAATACGTAATTGCTTTCTTGCATTTTCGTACGCACATACGCCCTGGTGCTGTTATAGTTTAACGTCGCCATAAAATGGAAAATTTACGGGAGAAATTGACTTTCTGGGTAAGTAAAGGAAGGTGTCTTATGTAAGATTTGCGTGGTGCTGTTTGTCTAAAGTCCCTAATTTCTTTAAATAACGAAGGTTTCTTACCCGCTTTCGCCCATTATAAGCAACAGACAGACGATATGAAAACTTATCACAGCGCCATAAGTAGCAGTAATCCATCGAACGGTGAGTAACTGATTGTGTCAATCATGTAAAATTTCAAAATGCGTACACGATGGTCTAGTGGTTAGCGTTGCTGAATACGGATTGAGGGGTCCGGAGTTCGATTCCCGGTGCTACCAAGGATTTTATCCAAGGCGTGTGGGTGTGGAACAGTGCCCACTCTGCATCGTGATGCAATTGGGGAGCTGCTATGAATAAAATATAGTGGCGATCACAGTGAGAGCTTCGGCTCTCCTCTCCCAACCTGTCTGGTCAGCGTGGGAGCAGTAGCCTCTTCGGAGAGAGGCCTCATCCACTAGTGGATTGAATATGGCTGTGATATATATATATATATATATATATATATATCA
>JAGDQP010004354.1:17313-60875 GCA_022664845.1 Lepisma saccharinum
TTTTTAAATAGGTGTGCCTAATAAGCAACTATCCTAAAGTATATATAATATAGTTGCCTATACTTAAGGATACAACTCAGATAAGTGCATTCCTATAGGACATACTATGACAACTTTAATTTGCAATTTGTTACATCGTTGCTTATTAGGCACACCTATTTAAAAATATGTATCGCTGGTCGTCACTGAAATCTAACAGTTATCTCCCAAAAAATTCGAAAATAATCAAATTACAGTTTGATGGCGTCCATGAACCTTGTTGCAACTGAGGAACTTAAATAAATGTCGTATGTACTATAATTATCATAATTAACATCATCAAAAGCTCGTATATGGCATTTATTAACAGCAATATGTTTAAATACCTCAAAATCAATAATTACTATCAAATATACGAACAATGTCTAAGGAACGGTAAAATCAAATACGGTACCTGTGTTATTTCATAGTAAAGTTAAATAAAATGAAAAGTGGTTGAAGGATTGGTTTAAAATCGTCATAATTATAGAAAGTATATTAAATATCTCAAAGTAAAAGGGGGTTACCTTTATTGTTCTTTACTTATACTCGTTCGAATCATTATTGTTACCTTTCATCGACTAACACAATAAACGTCCAGATTCTTTTCTCGATGTCGGACACTTTCTAACATTATTGCTAAAATCGAAGTCTTTCGAATACCTACGAGTTTAAACGCGGAACTTTCCGTTTATTTCGTTGCAAAATGGAAATAAATGTCATACAGCAGTTCAATTACGTTTCGTTTCTCGCTGGGGATTCTCGTGCATACGTACAACAAAGATGGGCAACGTTCACATCATGCAAGCTTGCAAAATAGCGCTGATGCATGGACACAAGGGGGGCCAAGGTTGAGCTTGCTTCCTACGAAAATCCCCTGCGGGTGACCCTCCACAGAGATTAGGGATGTTTTAGTGCGAAATTATAGATAAATGTGTCATCTTCAATAAAAACGGAAGAAATATACAGTAAAAATCTTAAAATACGTCAAACTATGTAATATTAAATTACCTGATTTCAGTTTACTTTCACCATATACGTCGAGATATCACTCTGAAATTCGATCGTATAGTTTGTAAAAATATAAAAAATATATTATGACATAGAGTCCCGGGCCCTGATAATAATTTCATTGTTTCTGATCTCGAAAGCGGTATGAAACAGGTATTAAAGAATTGGAAAGAGCAGACACGAGATTTTACAAACAACGAGCTTCAAGAGTTGGTTTTACTGCAAAGAATACAAGCAATAATAAGCCTTCAAAAAGAGGAACTACTCATGTCAGAGAAGAGGCGTAGGGACGTGCATTGTTTGAATTAACCAGCGATTCTCAACTACGGGTATATGAAATTTGTAGAGGGGTATTTACAACAAGCTAAACTATATTAATATAAAATTCATATACTGTCTGACATAGGCCAATCTTTGTTGATTTTCAGGTATACGCAACGCTAATTGTAAACTTTAACAACATTGTATTGCGAAATCCAGAAAATGGATAAGCATTATTCTTTCTTGTGCACTTCATATGATTAAACTAAATTTTAAACTCATGAGTATGTAAATCTAAAAACTTCAGGTATACCAAAAATAATTCGGTACTTTTGCTATGAAAGACATGTGAAGCAATAAAACATTTCTAGAAAGCTGGTACTTACCGATCTCGAAAACGGTATGAAACAATGTTTCAAGGCTTGGAAAGAAAACAGTCAAGGCATTCGACAAATAAAGAACTTCAAGAGCTGGTTTTATTGTAAAAATGCAAACAAGACGCCTTCAGAACGAGGAGCTACTCATCTCAGATAAGAGGCGTAGGGAAGTTCGTTGTTTAAATTAACCACAGATTCACAAGTACCGGTATTTATAATTTGTAAAAGTAAGCCCTTTATAGGGCATTTTAACAACCTATAATACATTAAGGTAACATATATAGCCTGTCTGCTAGAGGCTAGTCTTTAGTTGATGTTCAGGTATAAGTAACGACAATTCTAAACATTTAAAACGTTTTATTTCAAAAAACAGAAAATGAATAAGCATGATTTTCCTGTAGTCTTCATATGATTAAATTGAATTCTATACTCATGAGTATGTAAGTCTGAAATCATGACGTACCCCAAAAATAATTCCGAGGCTTGCAAAAACGATTATTTTGCAATGAAAATCATTTGAATCAATAAAACATTTCTAAAGGCCTGGTAGTTTCCGATCTCGAAAATGGTATGAAACAATCTTTCAAGACTTGGTAGGAAACAGAAAATTGATTAAACAAATAATAAACTTCGAGAGCTTGTTTCACTGGAAATATAACAAGCAATACGCCTTCAGGAGAAACTACTCATGTTAGAGAAAAGGTGTAAGCAAGTACGTTGTATAATTAACCAGAGATTCCAAAATACCGGTATTTCAAATTTGTAGAGTAAACCATTTCAAGGCTTTTAGCAAATATAATGAATGGAGATAGCAAGCATAGTATGTCTGCAACAGGCAAATCTTTAGTTGATGTTCATGTATACCCCACGCTAATTCTGAATTGTTAATACGTTTTATTGTCAAATCCAGAAAATGGACAAGCATGTTCCTCTTCCGTCAACGCTCAGGACACCGGCGATGGATGTGTAGGATTGTTGTTCAAGATGGGTCTGAATTTCTCTTTAACCAAATCACTGTTTGCCCCGTCAACGTTGCCAACTTTGTTTTCATGTCTTCTATAATTTCAAGTGAGTCATGCACACTTACATCATTTGTCTCCAATTGCTCATTGCGCAACAGCAGAAACGGAAAATTCTCAGAAATGTAAGCAATATCGTCTTTCAGTTCTGTATTTTGAACTAATGGATCAAAAACACTAAGAGGTGCGAAACCTTTACTTTCAAAATCAGCAACTACTTTGGAAACAATATTTATATTGGTTCAGTGTTATGGAACTGTTGAGAGCCATATTCTCCACCGCGACACGACTGGCTATGTTGGCGAAATAATATGTGGTGTACCGTCGTGATAGGCACTTCAAGGGGGAAAAAATAATGTTCCTCACAAATCGTTCTACAATGGAATAGCTCGATCGAATTTCATCGCATAGTCTATGAAGTCCGTGTGCCAGGCAGGTTATGTGAACTATTTTCGGATATAAAGCCCGTACGGTAGTATCTGCAATGGGTTTTCAATACAGCCGGCAATTGTTGAATTGTTTACCTTCTCCAGCTGTTCAACATGCACAAGGAATATTTCTCCTGCCTCCTACGCTTCTAAAATATCAGCAAAATATATGCTATGTAACGCCCGCAACAGTATGTCGTTTCGTCCACTGACAGCCCAAAGTTGTGATTTTCACTTTGTCCTGGATGATATCTATAGTGTTACTTTATATTTTCTACGTAGCTCTTCCTTAGCGTGGATTCGTGAGGAATTTCCTTGTCGCTGTACTTCTGAAGAAATTCACGAATACTCCAATACTCACGAATACTCCAACTTCCACAGAGGAATACCAGATGCGATGAATGCTTTGCGCAGTTCGTGGTAGAAAGAAGACAGACGACTGTTCTGGACTAACCCCGCATGTTGAATCAATGCCTGAGCTAAGTTAGTTTTCTTCTTTGCAAGTTTTTCGACGTGTTTAGATGCTGTAACACTGAAGATCTCTTGGAATATCCAAAACATATTTCACATAGCTTTCAAAATAAAATATTGTTATTTGTCGAGAAACCATAACTACCAAATTCTTTAACATAACCTCACAATTTTACCTAATCCGATTCCTTTACAGGAGGCATCGTTGTGATCAACTAGCACTATTGCGCCTCTCAATCAACCACTGATTCGATATTGACTCGTAAAACCATAGTCCCCTGGTATGAAAGAGAAGCGACAGCGTTAACCAACACTCGTTCGAAGCAGTGTTGTTACCTCTTATCGACAAAGACATTAAACGTCTAGATTCTTTTCTTGATATCGGCCGCTTTTATACATTATTGCTCAAATCGAAGTTTGTTGAATACCTACGAGTTTGAACGCGGTACTTTCAGTTTTCTCGTTGTAAAATGGGAAAATAGTTATACAGCAGTTCAACTTGATTTTGCTTCTCGCTGGCGATTCTCGTGCATGCGTACAACAATGAAGGACAAAGTTCACATCATGCAAGCTCGGCCCATAATCCTGATGCATGGATGCTAGAAGGGGGCAAGAGGGAGCTTGCTTCACACGAAAATCTCCTGCGGGCGACCCTGCGCAGAGGCTAGGGATGTTTTAGTTTCGAGTCCCTTAAAAATTAGTGAATAATAAAGGTGATATGTTGATAGAAATGTTAAACAATTATTTGTATTTAAAAAAAATACAAAATTATTGATAAATATGTCATCTTCCCTGATACGTAAGAAATATGTATAAAAATCTTAAAATATGTCAAATTATATCCTATAACATTTGCTAATTTCTGTTTACTTTAACCATATACGTCGAGATCCCACTCCGTAATTCGATCCCATGTATATAAAAATATGAAAAGTATGTTATAATATAAAGTCGCGGGCCCTGATAATAATCTGATAGCTTTTAATCTCGAAAAAGGTATGAAACTAGGTTTCAAGATTTAGAAAGAGCAGACGAGAAAATTGATAAATATAACGAGCTTCAAGAGCTGGCTTTACTGGAAATAATACAAACAATATGCCTTCAGAAGGAGGAACTACTCATGGCAGAGAAGAGGCGTAGGGAAGTACGTTGTTTGAATTAACCACAGATTCACAAGTGCGGTTATTTCGGATTTGTAGAGGGGTAATTACAACAAGTTAAAATATATTAATAGAGCATGCATATACTCTCTGCTAGAGGCCAATGCTTAGTTGATGCTCAGGTATACACAACACTAATTCTGAACTTTTGCAACGTTTTACTGCAAAATCCGGAACATGGATAACTACGATCCTTTCCTGTGCACTTCATAAGATTGAATTACATTTTACACTCATGAGTATGTAAATCTGAAATACTGATATACCCCCAGAATATAATTCCGATCTTGTAGTAACGTTTCTTTTTCAATGAAAGCTATATCAATCAATACAACATTTCTAAAAACTGGTACTTATCAACCTCGATAAAGGTATGAAACAATGTTTCAAGACTTGAAGAAAAACAGGCAAGCCATTTGACAAATAACGAGCTTTAATGCTGGTTTTACTGGGAAAATGCAAACAATATGCGTTCAGAAGGAGAAACTACTCATATCAGATAAGAGGTGTAGGGAAGTATGGTGTTTGAATTCACAAGTACCTGGGTTTCAAATTAGTAAAGTAAGCACTTTGAGCGGCCTTTTAAAATCGTATAATACACTCCGACAGCACGAATAGTCTGTCTGCTACAGGCATATCTTTAGTTTATGTTCAGGTATACGTAACGTTAATTCCGAACTTTTAAATTGTATTATTGCAAATTCCAGAAAATGGATAAGCATGTTCTTTTCTGTGGTCTTCATATGATAAAATTAAATTTTACTCTCATGAGTATATAAATCTGAAATTACTAGGTATATCAAGAAATAATTTCGATGCTTGCAATAACGATTCTTTTGCAATGAAAAGTAATGGAAATCAACTGTATCTTTTTAGAATGCTGAATATTTTCGATCTTGAACAAGGTACGAAACAGTGTGTCAAGACTTGGAAAATGCAGACATGGAATTTGAAAATTAACGAGCTTCAAGACCTGGTTTTCCTGAAATAGTATATGAAATACGTCTTGCGAAAAGGAAATACTCATGTCAGAGAAGAGGCGTAGAGAAGTGCGTTGTTTCAATTAATCAGAAATTCACAAGTACCGAAATTTCACATTTCTAGAGTAATCCCTCTGAAACGATTTTTAACAAGTTGTAATGCATGGAGATAGTAGGCATAGTCCCTCTTCTACAGGTAAATTTTTAGTTAATGTTCAGGTATGTGCAACGACAATTCTGAACTTTTAAAACGTATTATTACAATATCCACAAAATGGAAAAGCATGTTCTTTCCCTGTGGTCTTCATACAATTAAATTAAATTTTTACACTCATGAGTATATAAATATGATATTATGAAGTATATGAAAAAATGATTCCGAGGCTAGCAATAACCATTCTTTTGCAATGAAAGTCTAGTGAATCAATAAAACATTTCTAAAAAGCATGTAGTTTAGGCTCTCGAAATAGGTATGAAACAATGTTTCAAGACTTGGAAAAAACATACAATGGATTTAACGAATACCGAGCTTCAAGAGCTGGTATTACTGAAAAGAATATCAACAATACGTCTTCAGAAGATGGAGCTATTCATGTCAGAGAAAAGGTGTAAGGAAGTACGTTGTATACTTAACCAGAGATTCACAAGTACCTGTATCTCAAATTTGTAGAGTAAACACTTTCAAAGGCTTTTTAACAAGTTACAATGCATGGAGATAGCAAGCATAGACTGTCTGTTATAGGCAAATCTTTAGTTCATGTTAAGGTATACGAGACGCTAATTCTGAACTTTTAATACGTTTTATTTCAAAATCTCCAAAGTGGAGAAGCGTCTTCCTTTCCTCTGGTCTTCATATATTAAATTGAATTTTACACTCATAAGTTGTAAATCTGAATTCATGAGATATCCCAAAAAATAATTCGGAGGCTTGCAATAATGATTCTTTTGCAGGGAAATGTCATGTGAATGAATAAAACATTTCTAAAAGCCTGGTAGTTTCCCATCTCGAAAAAGGTACGAAATAGTGCTTCAAGAATTGGAAAGAAAACAAGCAAGGGACTTGACAACAACAAGTATCTAGAGCAGGTCTTACTGAAAAGAATACAAGCAATACGCCTTCAGAAGGAGGAACTACTCATGTTGGAGACGAGGCGTAGGGAAGTACGATGTTTGAATTAACTAACGATTCACAAGGATCGCTATTTCAAATATGTAGAGAAATCAAGAAGATAAATTTAGTACGGTATTTTCCTAAAATAATTCTTGATTTTTCTTTATCTACAAAGTTACAAATACTTGTAAAACATCTTTGCATTCAAATAAAAATTAGATTTATTACAAAAGTATAATTTTAATAATGAAAAATATAATTAAATTATTAGTTCCCCACCTCGTGGTAATATATTATCAGGATAAAATTTTTGAATGAGAAAATATACCGTACTGACACCAGACCCTATAACATTAGTGGGTTGAAACTTTCTTGGGCGTGCACATTCATGCATTCTTGCACCCGTCTTCTATTACTTCTGCGTCTTCAACATTTCCGTCGTCGGGTTCAACTTCTTCGTCCCAAAGACATTTCTTAGCGTTCTGTAATACGAAATGCTGTAACATATTACTATTAAAACAATTGAAATTCTCTCCATTATAAGTCCAATTTTGTCAACCACGATTGTAAAAACGAAGTTTACTTGTCTGAAACATCGTTCAATAATGCTTTCTTGTAGTAAGCAAGCTGATATAAGACTATCTGGCGTCCGTATTAGGAATTTCAATATAAGGTCATCAGACACGGAGCTATAGCATACTTTTGTACACCTAACAATACAGACTTAGTACGATTTTCTTTCATTAGTTCATACAAATTATTTTTTTTTTTTTCATATTCTTGCATCGTGCACATATCTTGGCTATAGACAGCCAAAGGATCCTCACTGTTGTCTGTTGCAGTACATTGATACTAAGATATTCCTTTCGGTTGATTACACATCATATTAAATAGATGATTTTGTGAAACTATTTGTGATGCTCCTGATCAGAAACTATTTTCGAGGCTGTAACTTAATGAGTAACTTCAATCGTCTGAGTTCGAAATACAAGCTTTCCAATTAAGGTTAGCTCGTGTCTATTTCGATCAGAAGAAGAAATAACTCAATGCCATCATTAATCGAGAGATATTTCCTTAATCGTGCACCCATTCTAAAAAGGATGACCACATTGATTAGGGCAATTTTCAGCTGAAAATCTCTAAGTCCAACTTCGGGTATCTTCGGAAACAGTAAAATAAAGATGCCAGTTTCGAGCCCTTAAATGTAGGGTAACCTTCGCAATTGAAAAGAAAATGTACAAATACGTTTTTCTTCTTTTAAGTGCAATAATACATGTTGAAATGTTACTAAGTGCAGAAAAATGTAACATTCATTGAAATACGTAAGATACGGCGTTTCCGAACTATGCATACATCTGATCCCGTGATGGTTTTTTCACCTACGTTTTCATACGTTTTCATAGCAAAGACAGCAAACAGTTCTCGCATTCATAGTACAATAAAGAAAACAAAGGAGAGAAAACAACAGTATTTGGGACGGATATAATTGCCATTTTCTTGGATACCGAAAATTCAGTAATGTTTCTTCAGAAGGAGTTCCATCAGAAAGAAGTAGATAGATGTGTTGATGTTAGCTCAGTGATAGCCGATCCGAGTGGTCGAGCGGTCTAGCACGGTAGTCTGTCGACTCAAGGATCGTGGGCTCGAATCCCACCTCGAACATGGATGTTTGTGAGTGTGTTTTAACGTACAACATCATACACAGTTAAGACACAGTTGAGAACATTACCTACTAAAACCGATTAGGCCAAATTTAAACAAGAGCGTCTGGCTTCAAATCGTGAAGTCCTGGGTTTGAATCCCATTCTGAAAAATGTATTTTTATGTAATAATATATTTCTCAAAGACTGAATAATTTGATAAAATAATAATAATCAGTTTTTTATGTGTTCATGCAAGCATTTCAGGACATAAGTGATTACTATGTTTAAAATATAACATCAGGGAAGTGGTGGGTGTTGAGAGAACGGCGGTGGAACGTTAAATACAAATTAAGTAACAAAATATATAAGTGTGTGTAGTATATTTGTCTGCAGCTATTTGTCATCCGTATATTCTCATTACAGCATGGGATTTACGTTCTTAAAGATATAACTATAATCGCTAAATATGATACATTTGCATTTGGCGTTTATTTCATTCACTGCTAAAGTTATGTATTATTATATATGCACTTCATTCGTCTGATGGGTGATCATATCTATGCAGAGTAAAATAAACTATTTATTGTATAATTTGAGTAAGGCAGTTTGTTCTTATCTTCTGAAATTATTAGCATTTCTCCTCACAATTTACGCAAGAAACTGGAACATACGTAATTGGGTCATTCCATGATAAATCATCTATTTTAGAAGAATTGGTTGCATCACCATTTTAGAAAAAAATCGTATGTGGGTTCCTACATACCTGAACATATCAGAACCACTTTCGAAATAAATTCTATGACCTTATTTCTCGCGGGACGGCCATATTTCCAAAATTGAGGGTGGTGTTTCTTACTCCCGTAGACATGTACGGAAACCTGCATATCTCCGAAACTAGAAGAGCTAGAGAGCTTGATCGAAAACAGCTGTGTAGAATTTGAAGTGTACTTTGAACATATAGAATTACCTTTTCTGAAAAGTAATTTCTTTATTCAAATAATTAGGCTGAAAAGTAACAAATTGTATAAATTATATTTAACAAATATCTTGGGGCGAAGGAAATTGAATAAATTTCAGCAAAATATTGTAATATTTAGACCTATCAAACGAGCGTATAAACGCAAAAGACCATGGCCCTAAATTACACTCCAGGCCCGAATTACATTTCGGGCTTAAATGTCCGAAAACCTTCCGTCAATGAGATACTTCTGGAAGTCACATATGGAATGTAGTAACACAGACACTATATTCATTACAGAATGACCTTGAGTCCGTAGTTGTAGAGGTTTGTTCTTCATTACACAGAATTCCTCGAAAATAAATCTTCAAAGCAAATGCAACTACAACAGAATTCCTATTTATGCAACAAGATTACTGCCACTTTTTCTAGATTCAGAGGATCATCAAAATATCGTGATTGTACTACTATCATCACCTGCAACTCGATGTTCCCCAGTATACATGAATTAGAAGTTTTTATTTGGCCGTTTATTAGTAACGTGAAATATCACTCATTTGTTGTGGTAATAATAATGTAACGTATTGGCATGGTGCCAATACAAGATACATATAGATATACAGATAGCAGATAGATATACAACTAAACAAGAAGGTGTTATATATAAACATTTGACAGCAATACAATTATTTTGTAATAGTTGTTGATTAAACGTTAACAAATACAATCTTTTCAGAATCAATCTATAATTTATAATGCCTTATTCTGTACAAGGTAACAACTAATTCAAAAAGTTTCTTCTATGTTCTAAATTTGAATTTTATTTATAACGCTTAGGCCGGGATAGGGGGGGGAGGATTCGGGAGGGTGTCGGTCAGGGACTATGTTGTAGGTGTCATCTCAGGATTTGCCTGGTGTGACTGAGGAAAACCATGGAAATACCTCAATCAGGATGGTCGACCGCAGGGATTGAACCAACGGCCTACCAAATGCTACGTAAACGCTCTACCACTGAGCTACAGCGGTCGGTTAATGTTCTTAAGATTCCAGATTTAAAAAGAAAAAAATACGTCAGTGCTAATAATCTTTTGAAAATATGGTAATTTGAGTTGCTAACATGATATCCTGACACGGCAATAATAATAATAATAATAATTCTCTCTATATATAAAAACAGAAATCCTGACTGGCTGACATACAGCCCAGATCAAACTGTTTATGCTCGATACTCGAAATGTATGTCTAATCTGGCTTTAACTAACCTGTTTCACTGATGTCCGGTAAGGTATCAAAAGAAGTACATATTTCAAAAGTAGAAATGAGAATAAGTATTTTTTTAAAATCGCTGTCCTGTGGTGGGATGGAACTCGATGCCCTTAGAACAGATCGCCAGTGCATTATCCACTAAACCGTACAGCCAGATGTTCAAACACGTCTAATAATGTAATCTAATACTAATAAAAATTATAAGTTCCTCACCACATGCCAGGGTTTGCAAAGGTAGGCCCAGCCTAATAAAACCCAGTGGGTTTCTCGCGTTGGAGCCACTTAAAAAGCAACTTAAAACCCAGTGTTGTTTTTTTTCTATTTTTGTTTTTAAATGATTACTCTGCATTTTAAATCGTTGGAATACAATCACTACTGCCATTGTTACCAGAATAATATTGCTATGTAAATATACAACACCGTTATATTGAAATACAAAGAAGTATTCGAGTTTAGTTAGGGCTTTGTTAAAATTCATTTCTTTCATTCCAGTATTTAGCTGGTAAAATAGGAGAAACCTTTGAAAACCTCAGTCAGAATAGTGGGTCGTGGGGTTAGAATCCACGTGTCTAACCATTGCCAATCCCAAGTCCGCAACGTTACCGTCTGAACCACAAGCACTGGGTACTCCGTCTGTTGTGGTCTGGTGATTGGAGTTTCGGACGGCTAAGTAAGACTGGGAATGTTGACCAGCAATTAAAAACCTGCTCGGGCCGCTGTGACTCAGTGGTAGAGTTACAATCTCTGGTGCGTGGGGCCCTTGATTTGATCACAGCTTGTGATAATTGTGATGAATAAACACCGTGTACATGGGTTTTCTCGGGGTTTTCCCGTTTCCTCCCACTTTCTCTCATCATCATCCATTCGCCAGCCAAAGTTGCCTTTATAAAGGACTTCAAAGAAATTTTAAAAAAGACCCGACTCAGTTGGATCAGTGAGACCATCCCGAATGGGGCTCTCTCTTATTTTCCTCCGTCTCACCTGTGAATGGCGGAATGTCTTGGTCTCTTGATCGTAGCTTGAATCTATTGCACACATACTTTGAAGTGAGGTCACCCCCAAACTCAACAGGCCCGCTCCAAGCCTACCGATTCCACAGTAGTGACCAAAGGTATTCATTTTCGTCAAACTTCATTCACTCTCACGTTTCAATTTCGTCCTCACTATCACAACTTCGATCAGCCCTCATCTTCACGTTGCAACTTCGCCCTTACCCTCATGTTTTCGCTCATCCGGACCGCGGTGGCTCCATTGGAAGAACGCTCACCTCTGGTGATAGGGCTCGTAAGGATCGATCCCTGCTCATGCCATGTGGACTTTGTGGTGGACAAATACTATGTGCGTGGGTTTTCTCGGAGTACTCCCGTTTCCTCCCTCTTTCCTAATTCCACCAATTCATCCCATCATCATCCATTAGGCCTGAACCAAGGTTACCTAAATTCCTTAAAGTTAAAATTCAAATTCGTTCAGCCCTCGCCCTCGCGTTGCTACTTTGCTCTCACCCTCAAGCAGTGAGGCTGAGGTCCGACTTCATGAGAGCCACCCTCGCGGTGTTGAACATCTTTGAATTTAACGATAGACGTAAAATAATAATTTCTCTGGGAGGGCGACTTTCACTTAATGCATAGGTGTTCAACCTATGAAACAAGGTCCTCATGAGGGCAGATCTCACCTTCACACTCATATCTTCAATCCGCCTCAGTCACCACAGACTCTCACTCTCACGTTCCAACTTTGCCCTCACTCACCCTCATGTTTAAATTTTGCATTTACCCTAAAGCAGTGAGGGTGAGGGACGAAAACCTGAAAGAAGGAAAAAAACACCTGGGTCCACGTGAGTTTTTTAAATGTTTTTCTTTTCAAACCCTGCCACACGGATGCACTTTTGTTTTTAACAAATGTAAAGAACTTTTCCTCTTTACATCTTTCTATATTCTAAACTACCGGCAGAATTCCTTTGCAAGGGAATGCCGATACTTCAGTTACATAAATTCCTGATTAAAACCGTCGGAAAATTGCCGGACCCTAACCTTTTTCCGACCACCAGGAAGGGGTGGAGCCTCGCTTATTTCCCAACCATAAAAAATAGACGGGCCCCGCTCTTTTCTCGACCATCAGGAAATGAACGGGGAGCCTTTTTTTACCAACCTAAGGCAGGGGCCCATCCTTTTCCCACCATCAAGTGCTGGGCGATGGCCGGGCTATACCTCTATTTGGAAACGGCCCGACGACTAACCGCCACTTTTGGCTGCACGCCGACAATCCCCCATCCACTTCCCGACTACTAGTTTGGAGTCTGCCTATCCTCAACACTGGCATGACCAACATCCCAGACCATTTACCTCTTGGTCGGCATTTGGCTAGCTGGGTCAGTGCAAAATGGAGCTTCTCCGTCGTCATACTATACAAATGAAAATGTGGTATTATCAAAAATACCTCATTTTATTCTATGAAGAAGTAAAATATAAGGCTGTAGTCATTTGTAATGTATAGACCTACCAAAGAGAGTCTACATTCAAAAAATCATTTGGCTGAATTACATCCCTTTATTTCTAACAGGGTTCACACATGGCCTTTCGTCTAAAAATGCAGGATTTCGGACTTAAATGTCCAACAAAAATTCTGAAATTTAAAGAAAGGGAGCCTTGTTAGTGGTCAGCTCACAACCAAAATTGCAAATTTTATTTCTAATTGGTTTGGTCTGTTCAAGCGGGTTATATGGGTACATGCAGATTCATATTACTACACTGTTTGAAAGGCACAATTTTAACTGCCATGAACAACTTTTTCTTGACCAAACCGCTTCCTCGAGAACAGGCTTCAGATTTATTTATGATGACCTATTTGAGATATTTTAGCCCCAAATCCGTTATTTTTTTCTGTAGCAAAAAATTGCTGTGATTCAACGCCACGAATCTTTCAACACAAACATCCGGTTGATAGTTCTAAGCACCACAAGAAAAATTGCAGTATTATATTCAAATCCTTCCCCAAAACATGATGACCTTAGTGAAGATACCACATTCGCATTTGCATCGTATGGCACAAAAATAAAAATCCGCTTGTACTCACCAAACCATTACGAAATAAAAGTTGAAATTTCTACTGTAAGTTGGTCACATACAAAGTTTCTTCAACACCACACTTCAGATTGCTTCATGAGCCCGGATTCGATATATTCAAGTCCGAAATGGGGCATTTTTGCCAAGGGTCATGTTTGAACCCCGTAGAAAAAAAGTGTGTGAATTAGGGCCAGAAACTCAGTTGCAAGTTTTTATTATTAGACAATTATTCAGAATTGTATTTAACTCCTTCACCCCACAATATTGGTTTAAAAATGAATTTTATACAATTCGTAACAAATTTTGCAGCCTAATTTTTGGGATAAAGACATTGATTTTCAGAAAGGTTGATGCCACATCTTCGAAGTACACTTCAAGAGCTGCACAATGGTTTTTAATTCAGCCCTCTAGTTCTTGTAGTATTTTTAAATATTCAGGTTTCCGTGCATGTATACGAGAGTGAAAAACTCCACCCGTCATTTTGGAAATACGAATGCCCCGGGACAAATAAAAGCTTAACTTTTCTGTCAAACGTGGTTCTGATATCTTCAGGTATGTAGGATTCCACACACGAAAAATATTATTTTTCTAAAATTGTGATGTAACCATTTTTTCAAATTGGTTGATTTGTCATGGAATAACCCAATTGCGTATGTTTCAATTTCTCCTATAAAGTGTGAAAAGAAATGATAATAACTTTTCATTCTAATAACAATTTTCATAAAAGAATTTTCATCATGAAGGAAAGCTGTTTTAACAAGGTGAAACCTAGAAATAGGCATAACAGAGTAGAAGGAAATGAATCCTTACGCAAGCAGTAGGTTTAACTACTACTAGAATAAAACAATCTAATCTTCCTTGTCTAAACTCACTAATGTATAAAACAGTCAACTTAGCGTGACTCAATCTGCTAGTGTTTTAATAAGACAAATCTTGGCAACATTTATCTAGGTGTAAAAGTAGCTCGTTGCTTTTTAAATCAATTCTACACAAACGTGGGTTCGAGCCCTGGTCGGGGCAAGTATTTTTGCTACTAGTTAATAACACAATAATAACTTCTCTTCATCAGATGACAAAAGTATCATAACAACCGAGAGAGAGCGAGAGAGAGACAGAGACAGACAGACTTTTCTGATGTTATATTTTAAACATATTAATTACTTACGTATTACTTATAATTACTCTCCTTTGTTTTGTTTATTATACTATGAATGGGATAACTATATTTGCTGTCTTTGCTTATATTGGAGATGTTCTTTTACGTATGAAAACGTAGGTGACAAAATCATCACATGATCAAATGGACGCATAGTTTGGAAATACTGTGTCATTACGTATTTCAATGAATGTTACTTTTTTTACACTTACAAAGGAATGCTTCTTGCTCGAACAAAAAGTTTGCTTCGAAATGTGTTTTTCCTGAAGAATGTGATACACTGAGACCAGAATGGACGGTCATTCATATGTGAATTGATATCTTCCTCCCAAAACTAACCAATGTTTACTCAAATATTGTATGGTACAAAACACTGGAAACAATTTTGTAAGTCGTAAACGCGTGAAGGGAGTGAGACAAGATATTGTATAGAAGTAACGTGAATGCTGTCCTACTAGACGCGGGAGATGAGAATCATGACAGTGGGTCAAGTGACGTATCGTTTTAAGCTAGCTTGTTCCAAGAAATCCAAATCTGAAGTCAGTTTTTATCTACATATAGGGGATCTACTTTAGGAGACAGGGACCTTTAATGTAGGGATTTTACGTTCTACTACATGTGTGGAAATTGGTATACATTTCGGAAGACACAAAAGCCCAGAAATTTTCTCAAACCCGTACGGAACTTACGAAACCCACTGGGTTTAACAGCGGCGCAGGTATGCTTGAATCTGTTGCTGGAGATGGTATATCTCGGTGATTTTTCACGATGCAGTTCTTTGCAGATAGCTCCAAAAATAGAAATCAAGTGAAGGATTGGGGTACTCGGCGGACCTGTGGGGACTGCCCCAGCAACATCCTTGAATTGTATAACTATCTACTGTTATACCTTATCAGCGCAGTGGTGATTGCGTCATCTTGTTGGTAAACGCAGAAAAATTACCATAAGAACTCACAGTCAGCAGTGTTCCTCCCGTCTCTGTACCTTCAAGAGTGTTCGATACATTGAGAGATTCCTCGTTCACCCGATCTGATGCACTCAAATTTCTATTTCTGACTCTCATGATTTGCATCTATGTCACCCCAGGATTGAGGAGGAGAGAGGGTAAAGAAGTAAATTAGATTTGGCCTTATTCAAGGAAGCGTCCCATCATGTGCCTGGTGTGATCGAGGAAAACAAGAAAAATCTCGGTTAGGATGGCCAACACTGGGAATCAAAATCGTGTCAGCCCGATTGCAAAGCTAACGCTCTACCAACTGACCGTCTTTGATTTCCAACTCTGGGTCACCTGAAAGACATGGTGTATCGTATAAAAATCAACGACCGACATCATCTTCAGAAAATATCAATTTGAATTTCATTTTAAGAACTTTAAGCATCTGAGTCTTAGGGCGTCAGAAAATGTTAGTGTGAAAATCTTAAGGTCTTTCAATTCCCCATCATATGTATTTGGTAGGAAAATATGATTAGTGTTTTGCCCAGAGGCACGTCTGTGATAGGAAGCCTTCTGAGTTACGTGAACAGATGGGAATTTGCTACTACCCTACATCGAATGAAGGTAAAAGTTAAAGGATATGGTTTAGAATTTTCCATAGACGCCGAACTTATTTTGTCCCAAACAGGAATCTAATTCAAGACATCTTTCGATAATACGACGACAAGTGAAACAAATCATGCAATGAAAACTACATATATAGAAATAAAATGAACGTAATAATTCTGAAAACAGATTTAGAATAGAAAAAATAAAATTTTGTATATTGTAATGATATGAATTTATTTAAAAAGTTCATGTTACTATTAAAGTTAGAATATTGTTAAATGTCCATTAGAAGTTTTCTGTGCTTGTTAATAGAAGCCAAGTCATGATGGAGCAAAGTCAAAGTCATGCAAGTCATGAGAGTCAAAAATAGAAATTAGGGTGTATCAGATCGGGTGAACGAGTAATCTCTCAATGTATCGAACACTCTTGAGGGTGCAGAGGCGGGAGGAACACTGCTGACAGTAAGTTCTTATGGTAATTATTCTGCTTTTACCAGCAAGATGACGATATTCCCACTACGCTGATGAGGTACAAAAGTAGATAGATATGCAATTCAAGGACGTTGGAGCAGTCTGCAAAGGTCCGCCGAGTACCCCAATCCTTCACTTGTTTTCTATTTTTGGAGCTATCTGCAAAGAACTGCATCGTGAAAAATTACCGGGATACACCATCTCCAGCAACAGATTCAAGCATACCTGCGCCGTTGTTAAACCCAATGGGTTTCGTAAGCTCCGTAAGGGTTCGAGAAGATTTCTGGGTTTTTGTGTCTGCTGAAATGTATACCAATTTGCACACATGTTGTAGAACGTAAAATCCCAACATTTAAGGTCCCTGTCTCCTAAAGGAATATACGTAGATAAAAACTGACTTCAGATTTGGATTTCTTGAAACAAGCTAGCCTAAAACGATATGCCACATGACCCATTCTCCATTACAAATTCTAGAGCAAATTCCAAGATGGCGGCTTTCCACATTGTTTTTCAATTGCGAACGTCCAGCCTACCTTTCAGGGCTCTAACCTGGCATCTTTGGTTTATTGTTTCCGAACATATCAGAAATTGAAATTAGAGAATTTTCAGCTCAAAACAGCCTAATCAATGCGGTCAACCTTTTTGGAATACAGTGTATGTTAGTCGATAGGTTGATTACTAAAAACATCGCTCAATTCATCATCGTATTGAATTGTCCCTCTCTGATCAATCTCGCAATCCATTATTGTATTGTCCTGTTCCTCTCTGATCCATATACTTAATTTCATTGAAATAGATCCGGGCTATGCTTCCTTAAGAACTTTTATCGTTTCCGATTTTTCTGCAAGAAGTAATTAGCTAGACAGTTAGCATCCACTCTAAATAGTATTTTACGATATAGAAACATCAAGTTCCTTTCTTCAGCGTTACAATGCATTTTGTATATTCTACGTATCCTGATAAGCAAAATCCCAGTCATTTCATATGTATTAGTCCAAATGAGTCTACTACTGACCAGACTCAAATTTATCGCAGTATCCACTTATTCTCATCAGTGTATACTCTTTTCATTCATATAGTATTTGAGTTTATACTCCTCACATGAGTTTGTTCTCATAATTGATGTTCAAACTGACACAAGAGTATAAACTTAGAATATTTATTTACACCATTCCGAGAATCACCTTTTATTACAGTGGTAAATCTGTTCATACTTATTCACTTGACCACTTGAAAACGAACAATTTCCTTCGTTTTCCTTTTCTTTCCATTATGTTGAATTAAAAATACAATAAACAGTTACATTTGATTTTCATTCGTTAATAACACATTTAGTTTTAAAATTGATATTTCCCTTTTCATATTGACGATTTATTGTATTATGTTTAAGTCATTGTTACGATGTTACCATACCAACCCTTTAAGCTATGTAATACCGTTGCAAAAATAAAATAAAAGATGATAAAATTTTGAAAGTGCACGTTTTCGATGTTGCCTGACATGGATTGGCACAAAATAATCCCTTTAGATATTGCTTATAAACTTCGCAGTTATTGTCTACATACATAACGTCGTAAATATAGTTAACAAGCTATCCACTTTTTCTATTTATTTTTTCTACATTTCTCTAGTCTATTAATGCAGCTCCTTAGCAACTTTGCCTTTTCATCATCTCTTAGAAATAGCAAACAAGAATGTAAATGAAATCATATTATTCCTATGCAGTCTCATCCATCCAGCGGCAATACGTAATATCGTTCACCTTATCAAATTAATGTTGCTATATTATTAAATTTTACACCTTCTATATGAGTAGTGAATATTTGCAGAAAGTAATTAAATTGTCGCGAGCTATCTCATTATTTCACGTTGGTATGTTTTGAAGACCTCGTCGGGAAGGTTTCCTTCCGATTTCCTCCTAACTTGCTTCCCTAAGCTAATCAACAAACTTAAGAGGATCTTCTACTTCTGTCAGCACTAGAAAGTTTACTGTTGGTGCTTATGGACAGAAAATTGATACCGAATATCTTCATTTCTAAGAAACTGAATATTTTTAATAGAAAAGAAAAGTTTTGGAGCATTCTTCAGAAGTTTATGCACGGGTTGAAATACTTAGAACGTACATTTGTCTCCTAGTTTCTCATAATAAATTATTATTAGTAAATAAAATTATTTTGTTTTCTCCAAATTACAATATTACTTACTTTGCAACCAATTAGGCTATGAAGATCAACCATTTTTGTTTTATTCCTTGTGAAGAAACGATTCTAATAATTTTAATTGTAAACATATCCGATACACTAATAAAAAAATAACATTTTTATATAGCTATTCTAGTCCACCTCTCAAAGGTTTGATGAGGGTAAGCCACGCCCCACTCAAGGCATTGCAGTGGAAGGGGTGGGAAGTTGGAGAAGCGAATGTCTGAATAAGCATGTGTATACGTCTTGAATAAAACAAGTTCTCGACCGGTTTCTGAGAATTCCTGCGAAAAATTGCTAATTCTGTAGAGTTTGTGTTCTTACTCAATGCTTCCATGCTAAGAGGGTGGAGGTGGTGAGTGGAGGGAGATTGCCTCCTCCCCAGCCTCTGCTTCCCCATGGAAGTTATTATTCTAGCATAATGCAATATATTATTTCAACTTTCCTCACCGTGTATTGTCTTCACTCATTCTATACCTCTTCTGTATTTTTTGCACTACCCTTTAATCCTAATAATACGTCAATTATGCACTTCATCAATTCACACAGGGCTACCTAAGACACAAAGTTAGATAATTTTATTCTCTGTACTTGCGCGCTGAATGAGTTAAAATTGAAGAGTTAATTTTCTATTATCAACACAACCTACTACATAGTAAAATTCACTCAGAAAACATATTACCCGAAATAAGGTTGCAAGTCCCGCAAAGAGTTACTCGACCTCGTAATGCAGTCTTTCCCCTCCCGCCCGAAAGGACCTAAATATGAATTACATTTTTCCAACTCCTGTTTAATTTGTCTCCTAATAATAACCATATGGTAAAGTTATGATAGGTAATTGTTTTGGAATTGGAAGACATAATTTAGAATGTTTGTTTATCTCCCTATAAGCTGACTATCAGAAGTAATTTAGATCAACCATTTTTTCTGTATAATTATCTTACAGGGAAGGAGTAGTTAAAACATTTCCTCGGAAGAGAAACAAACAAACAAACAAACAAAAAATTATTAGCTAGAGTGAAAGATTTTACTCAATTAAAAATAGTATTTTCCATCCACTGACAGAAGTAGATTGTAACTTAACAATTCCTAGCCTAATAACCTAAAAGATTAAGTAATGGTTTTTATTATAAACAAAACCAAAGCGCCCCCTATAAATTCGAATTATAACGTATTTAAAAAAACTCAGTGATAGGAACAAATGGAGATTACTAAGCGAATGCCGTGGCCTGCCTGCCGTTTTCCTTACCATTGTAGACCATGACGAATCCAGCTGTGTATAAATAAGCTCTGTCGGACTTGTAGTTACTAAGATCTAGGAGGGGCACAAATGGAGAATACAAAGCTACTGGAAAGGACCTACCAGTTTTAGGGTCAAATTGATAGGTTATTCCAGAGTTTCAGGCCGTGTGAAACTCTTCTCACTCTTCTGTTTACATGCCTCCTATATTCACAGTTTTTCCAAGAACAAAAAGGCAGAACTTCTCTATAGATACATCTATTGCGCCTACAACCGCTATTAGCCACATGAATATTGATAAACACAGAGCTCGTTAGTGAGAGTAAAAGTACCGTTAGGACATTTTTTTATACAAATCAGAGAAAGAGAGTTTTCAATTAACTTTAAACTAAACTCAGGCCTGAGATTGTACATCTTTTCTTGCCCTGGTCCTGGAATATAGTTCTTGCCCTGGCTCTGGCATACAGTTCTTGCCCTGGCCCGGACATACTGTCCTTGCCCTGGCCCAGACATACAGTTCTTGCCCTGCTCCAGTTGGGAAAAATGTAATCACAATAAACCCAGGCCCAACAAGAACCCGAGAAGTTCTGCAAATTTATGCCCCGAGCTCGTGCAAACCTCTAATATACAAGTCTAGCATTCTCATTAAATTGATTAATGATCAAAAAATGATTAATCAAAACCATTATTATTTACATTTTTAAAAAATTGAAAAGTGACAAGAGATAAGAAAAAATAATGAGTACATACTTCCTTTTCTCTTGTGTTCAAAAATTTATTTATAGGCTTTAGGCATCTAAGGTTCAGGCCGGGATAGGGGAAGCACAGCGATGTGCAAAGGCAGAGATCCTAGCCTTACAGAAGGTACCATCCCGGCATTCGCCTGTTGAGACAGAGAAAAACCTCAGTCAGGATGGCGGGCCGGAGCAGGGTTTACGCTCGACATACCCAATTCCTCTTGGTTGGCAGACACGCTACCCCATAATTTTTCTTGTGTTGTGGCAGTTATGTTTGTTAATGTTAGGATAAGGAATCCAATTATTTTTCGTTATTTTTTCTTACTTCTTGATTAAATTCAAAATGATTTACCGAATTTTTGAAGAAATCATAAATTCATTTTGATCAGGCCCGAGCCAAGACTCAAAAGCTTTTGCCATGGCCGGCTCGATTGGGCCAGGCCTCAATCTCACGCCTGACCAAACTAGAGGTTTTATAGGAAAGCACACAATAGACCATGCAACTGTCGCAAATTTCACTCCATTACAAATATGATGTTGCTATACTATTATAATATTCTCGTATCTCAAATTCAGTACGTAAAATTTTCAGATATGTGCTCTTTTCTAAAACAGCATGTTTACATTCGCGTCGGCATATGCTGTGGGAACGGTTTGTGTACATAGCTGAAAGAAGGGTTTTGTGTAGTCCCGTCACTTCTTTTCCCTGGGACTAAAACCGAAGTCAGGGACTGGGCGCGACCGGCTTACCCTCGTCAAAGCTTTTGACAGGTGGACTGGAATAGCTATATAAAAATACTATTTTTTTATTGGTGTATCAGATATGATTGCTATTAAAATTATTTGAATCGTTTCTTCACAAGGAATAAAACAAAAACATAGTTTATCTTTCTAGTGTAATTGGTTACAAAGGTAGACATATTGTAATTTGGAGACAACGTAATAATTTTATTTATTAATAATAATTTATTTATGAAACACTAGGAGACTAATGTACGTTCTAAGTATTCCAACCCGTTCATAAACTTCTGTAGAATACTCCAAAACGTTTCTTTTCTATTAAAGATATCCAGTTCCTTAGAAAATGAAGATATTCGGTATCAATTTTCTGTCCATAAGCACCAACAGTAAACTTTCTACAGCTGACAGAAGTAGAAGATCCTCTTAAGACACTAATCAGCTGTATATTTAAGGTATGATATGTCACCGTAACAGCGAGACAAATCACAAATTGATTCTTCATCACTAACAAATGTTTTTCATAGATTGTCATGTTTATTATCTTGAACAGGTAGATCTCGATCCGGGTTCATATTATTTCTAAGCTTTTTATAATCTTCCATGAAGCAGTTATACATTTTAATAGTATTAGCTCCACCTGTTGTACTAACCGTTGTTCTTTTGTGCCAGGCCGCTCCTTAATTAAGACAAGATCAATCTGGATCTCTTCGTTCTCATTTCATTGATTTTCTGTTACATTATCTAGGGTTTTTATATTTACATGTTGTTTCTCAATCTCCTTGCAAGTTTCTTCTAACTCTCTCTTATGTTCCTCACACTTTCCGTCAATCTGTTTAATAAGTTGCCTATATCCGGGAGCGTTTCTTCGCAACATTTCCTCATTAAGTAGTGCTGTTGCTGAAGTTTGTATTCTCAGTTCAGTTTATGCTCCTGAACTGTAAATATTACTTCTACATTGTTCATTTCCATGTAAAAATTTATCTTAGAAATTATTGTTAATTCAATATCACCTTCCTCTTGTTTTCGACAATCCACTTTATATTTTCCTCTTTTAATATTTCAGTTCCTTCTACCCGATTTGTTTCATATCTAACCATCATCTGTTCTGTACATTGCACGAACAATTATTATGCAGTAACAAATCTTTGGATTATAAATAGCTACTTTTCTTCTTTCTCGTTCTCATATGGTATTGTTTCCTTTATTTCTATTTACACTGTCATTTGCTCTACTGATCCTATACCCCTTTGTTTCTACGAGTACTTCTAACGTTTATCGTATGTTTGTTGACTAGTGATTGGTAAAAACTCGGGTTCTTACTGAAAAACAAAACAAGTGGAAACAGGTGCAAACCCAGTAAATACATTTTTATTTTTAAAATGTACAAGCGTCAACATTCTAAACCCTCTTTCTCATTAAGGAGAACGTTGATATTTCGTCCATTCAACACTATAGGTGTAGTTCCAAATAAACACTTTTATCAACGTAATTACTATTAAAATGTGAACAAAGATATGACAGTATTTTACACACTTTATTTATCTTAAGGAACTTGTGATCTCCAGTTATAAATGTAAATGAATTATTGTAAAAATATGTTGCAGCACTTCCAGATCACTTTCAGAGAAGTGGTCCAAATGACATTCATAACTTACAGTTTATTAAAGGAAAATATTTTATTAGTGTATATTGCTCTCGTGTAAAAAGGCATGTTTGTAAATGATTTGCATACGCATAAATTATCATCAAGAATCACTACGAACGAAACAGCATGTAAAATGTGATGAAATATATTTGTAAATAGCCTGTCAGTGTAACATAAATCAGTTAACAGATGCGTTTATCTCCGACAGAGCATACTTCGTAAGGAAAGTCGCCAGAGATTGCTCACAATATAAGAAAAATTCACTAATACTGTATTGGGTATGTAAACGTCCCAAAAGTTACACAATATATGCTTTAGTAGCTTATACACAATCAGATTCTGTGAATGTTTGATAAAAGTCTTTGTATGCTGAATAATAATTTTTAAATTGTCCTTAATTTGCGCAATCTCTCCTACTAGGGTAGGGGAAACTGCGCAGGAGAATAAGATAACATTTAATAGTACGAACCAAATAGAAACTACTTGTTGTGATCGAAAATACTATAAACTGTTGTATTACAAACAATTATTAGTTAACGCAGCCTGAAATATTCCTATTACCGGTAAGTGTTACATTTCTTACTCTTCGGAGTGTTTATAAACTTTATTAATACAATTGTAAGTGGACAGAGAAAAATAAATTCATGCTCTTCACACAGTGTAGTTCTCCGTCAAATAGTGAGCCAGCACCAAAAATGACCAAAATCTAACCTGATTTATACTTAACTTTGCACAATCTCTCCTCTCGTTGTATTAAAGGAATGTATTGTGCAGATTCTCCTACTTGACATTTGCTCCAACTGTTGTAATTAGGGAGGAGAGCTCACACACCACATAGCTAGGGTGCCACTTTCTAGAATGACCGTAAACTGCATACAAGTACTTCTGACAAAACAAGTATCTCAGGTACACCTTGATTTACAATTTTTCAACATTAAAATATTTATTTTGTAAATATACACAACGCTTATGAAAAACCAGCAATTCACTTCTGTCGTAGATGCACAAAATTGATGATAAGTTTCAGCGACCACCTTCTATCAACATAGGAATTCAAGACTGTCAGTAACGTATTCACTTGTTCTTCACTCGCAACACGTCAGCCCAATTCCTTCCGTCTTTCCAGGATCTAATGTTAGTTAGCAATAATGGTAATTTCGAAATTATTATTCAAATAGAAAGAGAATTTTGAAAATAGTTAAATATAAAAACTCAATAAAAGCCGTAGTTAGGATTATGGTGAAACATTATTCATAGTGGTAATTATTACTAATGTGGATTTTGAAATTAGTATCCACAGAAAAATGTAATTTTAGAGAAACGCTAAAATATGAAAATCAAATAGAATTCCTTTTTAGGAAAAACAGCAAAAACCCATTTTCTAATTTCTGTCCCACAGTTTTTTTTTTCGATTGCCCATCACTAGTTACGACGTAATAACTACAATCTGTCAGTGTTGTACCTTCACTTTCATTTTATTCTTAGCATTATCATCATTCTTACACATATTATTCTTACTAATTTTAAATAGGTATGAAAAACGTACTACTTTTCTGATACCAGTACTACAAACTGTATTTAAGTATAAGCACGAGATTCTAAATATATTATTTTTCTAAACGAAATATTTGATGGAATTCTGAACTTACCTAGATTCATTGTATATAAGCGGTGTACCAACGCAAGTTTTAGTATGCAGTATTTATTTTAAAACTGGCAATAATTGCATAATAGAAGAAAGTACACAACACACACGAGTAAATGTGTAAAAATATCTTTGATAAACGTTCGCCAAATCTCTGTTGGTACTTCACAGAAAATTTTCAATTACATTTCCGCCTATTAGTGAATTAACTTTGACAATATTTGCGGCAGAATGAACGATACGGGAATGTCCTGGTCAACAACGGAACATGTTTCCTCAGATTTTTTAATTTGTCTTTTAACTTTTGAAATTTGGAACTTATTTTAAGGCCTTTAGGCAATTATGACGTCAGGCCTATGGATGATGATCGGATGAATTGGTGGAATGAAGAAAGTGGGAGGAAACGGGAGCATCCCGAGAAAACCCACAAACACGGTGTTTGTCCTCCACATGGCACGAGCCTGGTTTGGACCGACGAACCCAAGCACCAGAGGTGATCGCTCTACCAACTGAGCCACCGTGGGCCTTGTCTTTTAACTATTGACTGATATGGTCTATTATTGGGACCGAAGATACGGCGTAATTGACGAGACGTTTTCACTTAACTTTCACTGTATTTGTAACGCTTTTACACAATAATAACACGCTCATAGTTAGTGTAGCGTTGCATTATTAATCTGCAACAACAAGAAAATAAAATGAGTCTCATCTACTATGAGAGGTGTCTATATGTCATGAATGCAAGTTACAATGTTGACAAAGCTACAAACGTAAAATAAAACGAACTTTGAATATTACGATCTTTTCCAGCAGCCTTTATATATACTTTGGACAACTATTATTAAAATAGTCGCGTATTAAAGTATTAATTATTGGTAAATTTCTCATATTAATCTATTTACGCATCTAAGTATTTCATATACATAATGCTTAATCCTCTCTCACTTAAATGTTCCTTTTACTAAACTTATTGTAACTATTAACATTCCAATTTTTACTCTCTTTCTGAGCCTAAAACATTTATGATCAAAATAGTTTTACAACAGTTTCAGTGTTAATGGATTACTTGGTTTGGGCATTCACTTCTATAGTTTTCACATTAACATTTTATTCTCTTTTATCAATATTATTAATAGGTTTACGCCTTTATTTCGTTGAAATTAACAGAAAATCATTAAAAACTTGTTAAAGACCTTCGTACAATTCGTAGTAAAAAGTAAAGGAAACATGTTTATGCATGACTAAAAACAAAAGCATGGAGTTCTCGCTCTCCTATACAACCACTTAATAAATTCTTCAATTGGTAGCATGCTTTTCTTTTTAGTCATGCATAAACACAATCATATTTTACATTTTAGTACAAATTGTTTAAGAAAAGTATATCTTTAAAAAGAATGTTATTATATTTTCGAGTTATTTCGGTGTTTGGATACTTTTCATCAAGGTAATGTTTTGTAACCCAAATCTTAAAAGTGTTCTGCAATCAGTCAAACGACAGATTGTTGCAGGATAGTATTTATGTTAGGATATAGAAGTCAATATTGAAAATAATAAATAAAATATACTTTTAAAATATATAAATATATGAAAGTAACAATGAAATATTTTATTGTCGCCCGACTTACCTGTGCAAAATTTCATCACTGTATGACGTTGGAAAATTAGTTAAATCAACGTTGCAAGATTTTAGGACACCAGAAACCATTGTGAACTAAAGAAAAGCTTATAAAATATAGCCACCGTAACCGGGCCTTGAACTACGCTTCCGGTTGAGTATGCTGTCCACTACATCACCACACACAGACAATTGTATGTGTATATGGAATGATTCTCACATGTTTGACATTCTTCTACGTCCTAACAGTTGCTTAAGAAGAAAGTTAGTCGAAGATTTCTTGTAAATGAAAAGAAACAACATGTTTTTTTCTTTCGTACTGCATGTTTACAAAACTAATTTATGACGAAAAGATCTTTAAATATAGAGAGTGCCTTGATTTCTTAACCAACTACTAGGATCTGGGAGTGTGTCAACGTGTGAGGATAATTTTATATACACAGAGAACTGGCCGTATAGGGAGTGAAATTGGCAGCATACCCGACCGTAAACTAGAAGATCCGGGTTCGAATAACAGTCATGATGGTTGTCAATTTCACTCTGTTAACTTCAGGATCAACCTCGCCGAATACTGTAGTGAAAGTTTTGGCTATCTGAGAAACTAATTGCGACGGAATTGAAAGCAAATCCGTCTACTGTAAAAACGTAGTTGGAAACAGATTTTGAAGTGTCTACGAGTCTATTCTGTAGCTTCGCCAACAGCTTGAAAAATTACGCCCGAAACTGGTTCTTAAAATTAAATAAATAATAATTTGGAAACCATGTATTTTACATAAAAGGTGAAGATAACCACAATGATTTTTAGTAACGATGGTTTTGTTTAATAGGTTTACCAAAATTCTTTATGAAACTAGAAGGTTTTAATAATTTATTTTATTCTTTCAAGTTAACGAATAAAAGGTTTCTTTGACAAAGAATTTTGCAATTCTTTGCAAATACATAAGAAACTAAGTGCTTTACCCTATAACACTATTAAATCAAATTTAGACCTTATACCTTTGTCTCAAAAATAGTTTCTGTTTCATGTTTATAAATATAGTTGTTCCTGAGATATGTAATTTAAGCTACTGTCACCTGTTTCATTGATAAGACGAGTGACTATTCATACCGCGTTGATATAATTGGTTGATAATTTTGGTGATTATGTTATTACCGGAATAGTTTGTGTGAAGAACATAGAAACATTTAAAGAGTAATCAGATCATATTCTTAGAGATAATAATGGGGCAGTAAAATTCAAAATTCAGAATGAAATAAAACGGATCTTATCCATACCGCAGCACACCTGCTAACAGGATACGTAAAGAAAATAGAAGTGGTAGCTTATGAGTTTCCTTCTGTTCAAGATATCGTGCAAAATACGATCAAATCTCACATTTACCTTAAATATTATATTCATTTTTGATAATTCTTGTACACTGTTCAAAATTTTGTACATGTTGCTAGGAACGCTTAGTAAAGTTCTGAAGAAATTTTCTTATTTCTTATTGTTTTATTGAAAACGGAGAAAGTCGCTGATGCTTTTCCTGTGCTAAGAATGATAGTTTCATTGTCAATTCTGCACATGCGCAGGAGGATAAAATGTTTTCTTATTGCGTCGTAAATGCAATTTTCATTAAGTGCTTGTCGCCACCATCTTGATTAAATCTTATTTTATCAGAAATGGAAAATATTCTCAGCCAATGGGAATCCCTATCCCTAGTTGACTAATACAAAAGTAATTAAAATGGGGCGTAAGTCGTGGAAACAACTTTGTTCATGTCTTCGGAGTTTAAACAACCCACTGCTCTTCCCTAGTACTGTTTATGTCTAATGCTTTTTCTGTCTGCTGATTTAGTCTAGTAAATAGGACGCTAAACTTCCTACTGATCAACCCGTTTCCAAACCACACTAGAGCTTCTCTTTTTTAGCTTGGTTCATTTTTTGAAAACTCAATGAGGGCTAGTTTCCACTAGCATAATTTGAAAATTCCGCACCTGTTGTTTCCTAGCTGTTTTTAAAAATATTCGGAGAAATTTTAACAGTGTAACTGGCAAGGATAAATCACGTAAAGTGTAATGTATTGGCCAGCTTATAGCACGAGGTGTGAGCCCAAGAATCATGTGGCCCCTTTGCAATTAGGTATACGATTATTACTTAATTTTCACACTGGTTCAGATTTTTAGTTGATACTGTACATAACATGGGTTGACAGTGAACTGCAAGTAACATGGTACTGTACAAAAGGGTTGTTATTTTCAAAGTGTTGGCATTTCACTAACAGGTTTCGATCTGCCTGGGTACAGACTAGGATGTTTTATACAATATTTGTATAGAATTTGACCACAACATAACAACGTTGGATGGTTGTAGAACATTTCATATGATCTGAGCTATTGCTATGATAATGCCAGATCAAATTACATTTTCCAGAGTACAAAGGAAATCCATATCTATAAAGGAAATCAAAGAAATAGATCGAATCAGGATTAACCTTTGTCAACCAAATTCCAGCCTATTACATTTGATTAAGTACACACCACCTGAAACGATAAAAGATTGCACTGATCAAACAAAACGTCTTGACCTATTATGGCGTTTATCTCACAATTTAAAGGATACCGCACAAATGGCTACGAGAAATGGCTCCCGGTCAAATTGCTTGAAATTTTAATATGTTGTAGAACAAAACCAAACGATCAAAAGACTCCATGTACACAAAATCGAGAAATCAATAATTTCAGAGCTACGAGTAATAATACGAGCCATGCCAAAATGGGAAAACTGGGAGATCTTTGCCTGACTTTGAGTCATAACGTTTATCTTCACTTTTTCCAAGATGTTTTCTTGGCAATATCAAAGTAAATTTGTTACAATTCGTTTTCTTTTACGTGATGGAATATGAATTTGTACGATCAATGTAGTGCTTGAGTATGTAAAATTATTTAAACTTCTACTACGTCTGATGCCGCCTGTTGTGGTCTGTATGCAACATCAAGGATGACTTCGATCAGGATGAAGAATTTTTGATATTCTGTTGATGTCGTGCATATCCCATAAACCATAGGACAGTAGCGATATGAGCGTAGGTACCTACAATTCCCGCTCATACTTATATGTACAGTAATAACCATCTATTAGAGTATCCTCTTCATCGAGATATTCATTACCATATGGATCTACAGTGGTTGGTCGATATGCTATACATAATTGGTATTTTGCAGCATAACGGAATGTAATGTGAATACAACTTAATAGTGTAAATACTACTTTGTTTAATGTAAAAAGCACTGCTGGTGTTCCTATATATTTTTTTTTAAATAAGTCAGAAAGTCATTCCACGTCAAATAAATATAATTTTAAGTAAACATTTTCCTCACTATCTCAGAACTCAATAATTTTTAACACAAGAGTTCCACCTTTAGAGCATATGAAAAATCCAAAATTTCAAATTTGTTGAGCAGCTAGTTTTTGAATTAGAAATTATTGAAAATTCGAAAAATTGCCAAATTTTGGCACACCCTTCTACACAAAAATGGCTCTATCTTTGTAGCCCTTTGTCTTAGAGAACTTATCTTTGGCTCATTTTGAAGCTACTGAAATAGGCCTTTATATGATACTGTATACAACTGGTTAGAATGTTTTAAAATATATTTTTCAAAACTTCTCAAATTTTAAAATTTTGATTTTTCAGAAACCCACAATTTCTTTTTTTTTTTAATTAACAAAAAGTACTTTATGCCATCCTCTTACATCTCTGTAAGTTTCATTTTAGATCATCATTAAATCAGCTGATACGAGGAATGCAAGTTCGGAATGTGTTTTCAAAATTGCGTAAATATTAGGATGATGTCCAGAAACTTCACCAGACGCTCTTTCAAGGTGAATTTGGGTCCAAGTCCCAGTGAATTCAATCATTAAACACATATAAAGTCAAAGTACCTAACTTAGGTAACCCGAACAAACGTTACCTAACCTGTTTTTTACCAGTTCAATGACCTGGAGTGTTTCTACATAGCATTCAGATTTTTAATATTTTGATGAAAATGAATCATTTAAATTTAAATTGTACCAAAATAAATTACACTGTAACAAAATGGAATATATACTCCCTATCTGTCTCCCCTGTAGCCAATTTAATATGGAATATTTCAGCTTTAGAGTAGTGTAAAACGGCGAAGCAGGGTGCACCCAAAAAATGTTTATCAACATATCCTAGTAGGACTAGCTGCAATTATAATTTGCTAAACTCTTTTCATTTGAAACATTATCAACTACTTATTCGATCGTGCCTTGTCCAGAAAAGTTGAACTCTGATGAAACGAATACAACAACAGATGGTGGCTATGCTATGTTTTAGAAAAAGATAAAAATGAAGCTAAAGTGAAAATTACGTTTGTTCATCCATCAGGAGCTTCTCCTTCTTTCTCCTTATCCCTCAGTATTTGATACTCTCTGGATTTCTTCAACTGGTATAATTTGCAAAGTAAATCCCATCACGCCAACTGGCCGAGCTTACACTCTACCAGAACACATACAGAAGATGATTGAAGAGAAATTCCAACAATTCCTGGACTCAAGAAAAGCTCAATAGACTTCACTTAGCAGCAGGCATTTTATAAGGTACTGTGTTCATTCTTTTGCAAGCCATGTAGCCATAACCGAAGTTCCGTTCCTGTTCATTGCAATTTGTTTCATCATTTAAGCTTTCAAGTTACCTTATTATTTAAAAAATACAGACCTAGCATAACATTAATTAATCACCATAATAATTTTTGTTACGCTTGTTTTTATTAAACTACCGTTGTCAACTGACTATTTTGTAAACACATGCTGAAATTATATTTGTCTATTTGCGTCTGGTTTTGCATGACGAATTTAAGGCCTTTCCTACCACTCTACCATTAATACAGAGAGAGTAATTAACAGTTTTGGTAAACGCTACTAACAGATGGAAAACATTTATAATAACAAGAAGTTCATAAATGTTAACAAAATAAAGCAAAAAATAAAAGAGAGGAAACAAAATAAAACTTATATACACTACATAATTTAGATTATCTAAAGTTCGCTAACCACATTCACACACACACACACACACACACACGAAAAATATAGATACAAATGCAATGCAATTAGTACCATGAGAATATATATAAGTTAACATTATCGACTTACAATTAACTTTACATTGACAGTTAAAGGGATACTAATATTTATTGGATAGAATTTGACGATTTGAGAGAATACTATTCAAATATGTCTTAGTTGTGTTGCTCTAAGAGGTAGCTGTAAAGCATAGATTTACCGTAAAACTTGTTAATGAAGTTGAGTCTCTAATAGGAATTGGCGGGATACAGAAACTGTATAGGACTTCGAATAAAAAGGATGAGTTGTGGTGAGGAATAGAAAGTAACAGGTTTGCGCGAGACCTAGTGTCACGGTTGTGGTGATCACTTAGGGACTTAAAAAGTTGCAAAAAATAGGAAGGTTGCCGGTCGCGTAGAATTTTAAATAGAAGCACTAAATGCGACTCCAGTCGTTGTGAGACTTGTAACCACTGCAGCCTATTTAAATAAGATGTTATGTGATCATAATGTTTAAAATTAAATATGAAACGCACTGAAGCATTTTGAATGAGCTGTAGCCGTGTGTACACCATTCAGGTTAGCAAGCACTACGTTGCAATAATCCACGTGAGGCATTACTAAGGTCTGAACGAGCATTTTCTTTAGGGAGATGGGAAGAAAATTTATAAGTCTGCTCAAAGAATGTAAAGTTGCAAAGGTCTTTTTAGAGACAGTACTAATATATTCCGTACAAATAAGTCCTATTTTTTACGGTGTGCGAGAAAGGAATATCATTCCATCTAGAAGTACGTTGGGAAAGGAAGAAAAGTTAAGAGATGAAAGAATTGCTTTAGAACCTATACGTAGACATTGAGATTTATATGGATTCAATGTCAAACCGTTATCATTTGACCACTGAACAATTCTTCGTAAGTTCTCATTCAATTTATCAATATATGTGGCTAGCTCACTTCGACCGAGTACACAACCTTGAGGTATCCCATGTTCTCAGAGAGGAGTCAATACCAGAACCAGATACATATTGCGAGCGGCCAGTTAAATAACTTTGAATCCAATTGACAGAGGAGTCTGAAAAGTTGTGAAACGTCGATAATTTGCGAATCAGAATGTCATGATTTATAGATTGAAAAGCTTTACTGAAATCAAGAAGTGTAAGAATTGTTGTTTCTATTGTCAAGAGCATATCGAATGTCATCTGCGATATGAGCTGGAGCAGTGGCAGTACTAAGACCTTTCTGGAAACCTAATTGAAAGGGGTCAAGAAGTTTATGCGCTTGTAAGTAAGAACGAATTTGATCGCTTACGACATTTTCTAAAGCTTTGGAAAGAGCCGGTAAAATGCTAATAGGTTGAAGGTCGTCTGCACTGGTGATAACTTTTCTCTTAGGAAGGGGAAGAACTCTTGCAATTTTCCATAAGGTAGGAAAAGTGCTTGTGGTAATCGACAGGTTAAATAAGTTGGCAATGGGAACAAGTACAAATGGCAAAATTTTTAAAAAAATAATTCTAGAGAGATTTAATCTGCCTCTGTCGCTTTGGATTTTATTCTGTTGAGTGCTTCTTTAACTGTCAGCGGACTCACACAGATCATAGAGAAAGAAGTTTGGTTTTGGGGGCACATTCATTTTTTTGTTGGGAGTCAGTTACCCTGCGTGATTGGTGTGTGTATCTCACAGAAGAGCTCATTTAGTGAGTCAGGTGCAATGTACATAACTGCATAATCTACAGACTGTTTTTTTTACCTCTTATACCTAAAACTTTAAATTTATTCGACATTTGATTCTGATTTTCTCTGTTGATGATGTCATATGTAAATTTCAGCTTAGCTGTGCGTACGGCTTGGGTGCAGCAGTTTCGAAGCACTCTATGGGCTTCAAAACTTACCTGGAGCTGAAGAATTAGCGGGTTAAGATAGGGAAGTCGATAATCGATTGGCGGCAACAAATTTGTTGAATGCCATGGTAAGAAAGAAGCATCCACTAACAGAGTATTTTCAATCTTGCTCAGTTTTCTATACGATATAATTATCGGTTTAAACTTGGTCAATTTTATCGAATATTTTACGTATATAAGATCGTGTCTGGAAATCCCAGGAACCGCAAACTGACCAAATTTAAGAACTCTCCCCATGTTTGTAGTAAGAATTAGATTGAGAAGACTGTCACATACTGTCACATGTGGCTGTATGGTAAGTTGGCTGAAGAGGGCAAGCAGAAAGATTTTATGATGTTATAGTTTCCTTGAATTTTGACATGTCTGCCTTAGAGGAAAAAAAGATCGAAATTTAGATCGCCAAGAATGACACAATTCTCATAGAGTGGGAGAAATTTGCTTATTTCTTCTTAAAAATCCCTGAAATATGCTCGAGGGGGTCGATATGCTTCTGCCAGCAGGATTTTTTTATTCTCCACTTTAATTTCCAAGATGATATATTCGGTACGAAATTGATATGCACTCGGTGATTGAGCTAGAATTTTTGCATTTAGATCATGACTTGGATAAATTCCTACTCCGCCCGCTCCCTTTGAAACCCGGTCATTGCGATAAATATTTAAAATTATGCAAACGTAAAAGATCATTTTTAATACTAGGCTTCGTCCAAGTTTCGCTAACTGCTACTGCATGTATATCGTAATGGGACAGCAAGTAGGTCAATAGGTGAGTGTGACATAAACATAATAAAGTGTTTATGTCAACACTAACAGAAGACAACAACAAACCTCTGGCGGTGGAATACAGAAACATTAGGTCACACCTCCAGAGGAAGAAGAAGAAGATCTTATAAAAATTAACGACAAACAGAATCGGCATCACAATCAAGTGGTCACTTCTCCCTTCTATATCCTGAGACCAGGTACGGGGTCTACATCTAGCAGTAAACTACCATAATACCTGAGACCTGGTACGGGGTAAAACACATTAGGAGAAGTGATCTACTTAGTAAAATAGCGACAAAGAACTCAAGTCCGAGACAACTAATTATACTTACAAATCGGACTTGTAGATACTCATATTGTATATTACTTATTGTGGAAACTTTTATATCTATATTGGAAACATTATAATAAAAGGTGTTGGATAAAACACGAACCTAGTATCATTCTATTCGCACTGAGTACAACACGAAGCTGCTCTACGTATATTATATGACCCACTAAAGGATCATAACGATATCAATTGAATTAAAAAGGATTTCAAACTCCACAAAATGTTTTAGTAAACTTTGCGCATTTATGTGTATCGCATTAAACCTGCGTCTGGAAATTTCATTAAATTCCTTTTGCAACAAAGTTACTGTCTGTAAATGACGATAAATCTTTGGTGTCTTTACCTCTACCTCCTCGAATGCAGAAAATATATTACAAAATTTCGTAAATACAACAGAAATGTTTGCGTCAAAAGAGTCTAACATATTGGTCAAGAAACAGGAAAGAAAAGAATAAAGAAAATGAGAGGAGGAGAGATTTGAACCCATTGTCAGTGGGGAAGGAGAGGGATAAGGCTACAACAGACACCGAGGATGGTAAAAAATTCTTTATATTCACACACAAAGAAGGAAACAGCCTCTCGTACCACAGCAGGTGTGTGCTAAATTCGAGTAGACAGGATATTTGGCCACTATTGATGAAGACCGCACTCTGTATACGAATGAAGCGAATATGAGGGGGAGAGAGCACAGTGAGAGAAAGAGAAATGGTAGGTAGAAGGCAACCAGAAGAAGAGGGTTGTTTAGAGGTGCTAGGGGGTGGAGGGGAAAGCTAACGGATCTTTCAAGTCTCTTTTTTACGACTGCCATGGTTACCACCTTAGAGAAACAAACAACTACGTTTATCATATTATCAAACCTTATTTTTGTAATAGCGTATTTATTATATCTGTGTAGTAGACAGAGAAATCTAAACTCATGCAGGCTCCTTATTGTTTTCGCACTGGTACAGTAGATATATATTGTGTTCTTACTTACTAATTTCAAATAGAGATACTGGCAAAAAAACGCGCGCACACAGATACACATACAAACACACACGAGATAGATTGAATAAATAGTAACATAAGTGCAAGCGCATAACATATGACAATCAAAGTAAAGTTGTGTTACGTAGTAAATAACTGATGTGTGCTTGTTGCTACTCTTGCATCCAAAGATAAAGATGCATTCCGATGCTGTCACAATATATAATGTCGTCGATCATATAACACTAACATATAATCTTGAGGAAAAACACACACGATACGGAACAAACACACTTCTTAAAAAGAACACAAAGAAGCCCAACGTAATATAGCACTATCATACTGTTAAGCTCACGCACTGGTTCGTGATTCATGTGATGCTGCGGGGATCTTCTTCTGACTCACAGTAATGCGGTGGTTGTTGTGCCACAATATAACGCTACCATATTGACTATATGCAGATCGGCTGCGAAATCGATCTTTAGCAGACCTGAGAAGCTTCTTTCCGTACGGAGTCAATGATTCGGTTATCAGAATCCCAGTGTTCTTTAAGAGTCTCTTGGCTTTTCATACTTGACTTCTAATAGGATAACTGGTGAATTTTACAATTACGGGAAGCTCTCTCTGCCTTACAATGTCCGTTGAGCGTTTCGGAGATCCGATTCGGGGGCATCGGTCTAAATGACCAAGACCGATGTCCTGCAGTTTAAAATTTTCATTGAAAACTTTAATGGCTATGCTGTCGACATCTGCAGTCGGAGTCTGGCTTATTCCATGAATGAGGATGCAGTTGCGTCCTGAATATTGGTTTAGTTCGTCTAGTTGCATAGAAGTGTCGAACACTTGACCCTTAAGCTCATCAATTTCCTTTTTGAGGGACGATAACGACTCGCTTGCTTCTTTCTTGAATGAAGATAAGAAAGTTCGAAGGTCCTCGTATCAGCTGATCTAATGATCATCCCGAAATGGAACTTTAACATGTAAGAGGATGGTATAAAGTATTTTTGTGATTTTTTTATATTTTTTAAATTGCTTTTTTTTTAGAAATTAAAATTGGAAAATTTTGAGATTTATTTAAAAATATATATTTCTTAAATTCTATTGAGTTATATATCATATGAAAGCCTATTTCAGTAGCTTTAAAACTAGCCAAATATAAGCTCTTTAGGACAAAGGGTTACAGAGATGGAGCCATTTTTGTGTACGAGGGTGTGTCAAAATTGAGCAGTTTTTCGAATTTTCAATAATTTATATTTTAAGAACTAGTAACTCGATAAATCTAAAATTTTGGAATTTTCATATGCTCCATAGGTACAATTTATATACCAAAATCGTTGAAATCGGAGAGAGTGAGGTAGAAATGTGTGTTGAATTTACGTGAAATGACTTTTCATTTTAAATGCATGTTGAAAAGAAATAATTGTTTTACAGTTTTTTCGTATTTGTACAATTGTATATTGCTATGGTCTACGTTTCCCATTCTTTCTTCAAGTGAAACTATGTCAGTTTTGTCGAGTTTTGTAAAATCGTTTTCAATATTGATGTTATAAATAAAATTTTTAGCGGAGTCTGTTGTACTTTGGGACACTTTGACATGCCTGCATTTTACGACGCGTCTATTACCCATTACGCTATTAGTGTCAACTAAGAATTTTTAATCCTTTCTATGACGTATTTTCATTAAACATATACGAAATGAATGTTGATGGTATCCTACTCAAGAGCACACTAGCAAGAGAATATATTTTTAATAAAAATACGTTGCAGGTGGATTCAAAATATTGTTATTTGACGTTATTAGTATATAGAGTAATAGATTTATGTATCTGACTGGAGAAAAACTTTACACAACAATTCAAATACTTTTTCAACACTTAACTAATAGCCTGGGACTCCAGGTTCGTTTTCTGGATGAGGATATGGGCAAAAGCACTTTCAAAACGCGTGGCAAACTTCAAGAGCCTCAAAGTGTTCCAAGGTACAACAAGTTCCCCTAAGTATATTATTTGTAGAATACAACCAAAAGTGACTAGATAACAAAATACTCATAATGTTAAAACAATTTTAAAAACTCGACAAAACTGGCACACTTTCACTTGAAAGCAGAACTGAAAACGTAGAATATAGCGATTTACAACGTACAAATCCGAAGAAACTGTAAAGCAGTTATTGCTTTTCATCATGCATTTCAAACAAAGTTATATTAACACTATTCAGACGTATTCACTCTAGATTCCGTTATGATGCAAAATACCAATTATGTATGGCATATCGACCAACTAATGTAGATGCACATGGCGATGAACATCACGATGAAGAGGATACTCCCATACATGATTATTACTCCACATGTAATTGTAGGTACCTGCGCTCACATCGCTAGTGTGTTACGGTTTATGGGATATGCACGATATCAACGGAATATTAATAATACTTCAACGAAACTGATCGAAGTCATCCTGGATGCTGCAAAGAGACCACAGGAGGAGGCATTAGATGTGGTAGTAGTTTAAATAACTTTACATGCACTAACGCTTTGGCGGGTGCAAACAAAGACACGTTCACACGCATGCCCTTATACACGTGTATTTACTCAGATGTGAATAATATGTACGTATATGATGAACGATGTGTATAATACTTATCGTTATAATTTCAGTAGGTTTTGTATTATTTCAGCTTACGCTTCCACTTTTTGTATTATTTTCGTTGTTATAAAACTTAGTAACTCAAAACTTTGGTCAAGTTTTGGGCAGGTTTTCACACATTTCCCTATGTCACAACTGATTGCGTAATATTTTTTTTTTCATTTTATGTTATTCCAATACATGTTTTCGTTCTCTACTAGTGAAATATCATTAATAATAAATTTAAGTTTTAAAAAAAAATACTTTAATCTTGCATTCCAAATAGCGTTAAGTAAAATGTATGTTTAAAACTCGGCTGAACACTGTATTGATAACTAATTGGGTAGAGCAAGATAATTGTGGTGTCTAACACCATGATTTCGAGTTTAACTCTGGAGCACGTAGTTCATGCTTTAAGACTAAATATAGAGGGACTATTGTTGGTAAATTGGAGAGAAACACAGAAATACATTTCATGAGTAACCGACATATGTCTTTAAGGTCTTAAATATGTTTAGCAACTCAATAAGTACAAAATAACTAACATTGGGACTGTACATAAAATATATTTATTGTGTTCCAAGAACTGAATACAAAACTCACACAGAAATTAGAACCACACATATTAAGATCTAGCACAACTCACCACCTTTAGCTGTTTGTAGGAGCTGAAGTTGGAGCAACAATTTTTGCTGTTCATTGTCTCTGGCACTTTGGTAACAGAGCAATTGGATATAAGTCCTATTAGCACTTGCGTCACGATTGACATAGACGTCTTTTATTAGGATGACTGTTCAGGGTTAAGATGTTTTGCGTAGTAGCATTTAATCACAGATGCAGATTGTCTAAATTCACAAACTAAAAATGTTCTAGAGCGTTTTGGAACTAAGTCCAATTTTAAGAGTTCGGAACTTGTAATATTCACTTGTAGTAACGTTGCCAAAAATAATCAAATACGGAGATCTTAGCAGATAAAAAAATCTGGATAATACTGCGCGCAGAAAAATGGGAGACGCAAGATTTATAGTACCCCAATTTGGTATGTCACTTCGCAACAATGTAATAATCACGTGGTCATTTTGCTGGTATTCTGGAAAAGTAGTTATAGAAGGTTTCTCAGGAAAAGAAAACCTTGTAATTTACGTAATCGCTTGTCAAATCATAGTCGGCAGATGTTCTGATATTGAACGATGAATATTTGTCTGTCTGGTTCGTGCTCTTAAGAGGATTTGTATCTATGCTACTCTGGAAGTCAAGGTTACAATGATTGTCATTAAATACTGGCATTGAATATTTCAAATGCCAGAGCGTAACTTAATAGATGTTGGCTGTTTATATAATTACGAAAATATTCACTCTTTCTAATAGCAGGTGTTGATCGCTTATCGCGTGTGAAGATTCTCATAAAGTTATACTATCACGTATTTTAATCTCTACACAAATAGTTCTGTATTTGGTTCTTGAAGAGAAATTAATGCTGAACATACATCCTATTATATGCGTTGCTAATCCATGATCAAGTCCTCTGGAAATACATGTTCTCAAGAAACTCTTTTATTTCTTGTAACTAAACTACAGCAAGATTTTTTCTAAAAATATGAATAAAATATAAAGGAATATTAAGATTTCTTTTTCGATTCTCAATCACTCTTAGCAGATATATAACAATAGGGATAGTTTCAAATTATTGTATAGCAAATTGCAGTTCCGGTTACAAAAAAAAATATTCACGATTTTTTTAAAGCGCATAGATGGTTATAGATACGAATAAAATGATTTCACGGTTTACACTTTGAGCATTTTTTTCGAATTGTTAGTATTTTTAAATCCTGTTTCTATCAACGTGTCAACTATTTATTTCTGTATAAGTCATGAATTATACTTAAATCATTTCAATCAGAATTTCCGTTGAATGCTTGTTAGGTAGTATTTTTTCTGAAGAACTTTCTAATGATGAAGTATTTTGATTACTTAATTTAAAAACTTCAAAGTAAACACGTACAAATTCGTATTCCATCCCGTAAAAGAACAATAATTGTAACAAACTTACTTTGATATTCTCAATCAAAAGTTGGAAAAAGTGAAGATAAATATTATAATTCAAAATCAGGCAAAGATATCTCAGTTTCACTATTGTAACATATATTTTACTCGTAACTCTGAAATTATTGATTTTTAGACTTTGCATACACGGAATCTTGTGATCACTTGGTTTCGTTCTACAACATATTAAAATTTAAAGTAATTTGACCGGGAGCTATTTCTCATACGAATTTTTGCGGGTTCCTTTGCAGGTCCTTTTGTGGCAAATAATCCACAAAGCTGATAATCTAGGAAGAGCAACGATTTTGTTTGTGCTTATCAAGGGTTAACCGTTGATGCGTAGTAACTACAATTTTTTGCCACCTAATGCTTTTGTTAATAATTGCTTAACGGAAATATGGCGGATTTACCAGTTGAAATTTCGTAACAAATAAACCAAGAGAAAAATTTACCGTTTACTTGTTACGTACTTTCAACTCGAAATTACGGCATGTTTTTCTTTAAATGATTCGACAACAACTTGAGGTTGCAAAAACTGTAGATTCAAAGTATAAATAGTGCCCCATCGTTATGATAGATATTAAAGCACAAATCGTACATGCATTCATTCTACATTGCGCTGCACATCAGAAGGATATAATTACACATGTCGTTACATTCTTTCAAGCATTGTTCCTGAAAACTTCCAGTATCATTGATAATAAAATTTCAGATAGTTCTCTGAATAGATCGTACTGAGGTTGGGAGGTTTTGACATCATTTTGAGCTTCTTCGTGTAGAAGGCTCATCCTCCTATGTCCACGCGATTCATTTCCAACGGCATTGTTTTTGTTTCTCGCGCAAGCTTCACCCACTTGGTGGCTCCACCTGTCAAAGGATTCTTGGGGTGGGGAATTTCACCCACACTGTCATGCTTTTACTATTTATTCATGTTTTAAAGTATATAAATGATGTTTTAACGGACCTAGTTGTCTTTTTCTTGATTTAATATTTGTATGTGCAGTATGAAATCATAACAATGAATATTTATTTCAAGAACATGTAAAATAAGAAAGGTCCAGCCATATATGGCAACATTGTATACAAAATGTACAGCGGTAGTTTCGTAAGAAAACTTGTGTCTAAGAGTGAGTTTCAATCTACGGGGGTTTCTATGCACTGAGGTGCGTGAATTTGAAGTCATGAGGTTTCACTCTGTTTTTTCTTTCAGTAGACTGAACATGTAACGCGCGACTCTGGATTTGTTGTTGGAGAGTGAACATATAGCTCTTGTGTTCAGTGATAGATCGAAAAGCGCAAAGTTTTTTCGGTCATTGTGTCGGTAATATCAACGGATATCATGTTTGGCTCTTCATAAGGCCAGCGAATTGAAGGCAATCAGGGTCTCTACAGACAAACATTATTACCTCAGATTATAACTACTGAACTGTGTGCGTAAGTGCATGTGTTTCACATTTTGGTGTCACACCAACTTTTAAAAAATCAACGGAAGTGAATACAAACAATATATATATATATATATATTGTAGCGATATTTACCAGATTGGAAAGTGAAAAACGTCCCTGGACTGACTCACGAACTTAGTCCCTTGTTTGGAGGTGAGATAGGGTACCTGCGCTTACCTTGAAGTACCATCGAGGCATTCCTCCGTGAAATTACAATGTGTTAAGCATCAGTGATTATATGATGTTGTATGGATTTGTGAGAACAGATGGTTTCCGGTATTAATCGTGTCACAGTAAATACATTGTGATTTTCTCTTTTATCACATTATCATTCCTTTTATTATTTTATTTTCTCCACTTGTCACTATTTTGCAAGTGCATTCTGGAAAAGAAATCTCAGACATCCTAGTTTATTCAGAGACTGAAAATGTAGGCAGAGAAATAATGCATCATAAGTAACTTCTATAAAAAATATATATTATTTTTTTTGACATAGACTGTGAGCAGTGCTTGTCCTTGAGCCCGTACAAATGTTCAAGGATTCGTTCAATGACCCTTCTACTGTATATTTATGCAGCGTGGAATTATCATCGCGCCTAATGAACTGAAATTTAACTGTCTTTAACGTCCACTAAGATGAACACTGCAAGTAATATCGATTAAAGAGAGAAATAATAACAAAATTGACCAGGACATTTACAAACATTTCATAAATGACATTAAATCATATGAAAGCGTATTGTGTTGTTTTAGTAAGCCCTAAAAATAGTCTACTCGTTGGTTGTTCACACATGACAAGTAATGATTAAGGGACATTACCGTGTAAATAGTGTGTGTTGTTTCGAAGTGTGGGTGTGTGTCGATGAAAATCAAATCTTTTCATGTTCACCAAATAAATTGGATATATTTAAAAGGAAACTTCTTCCCTTGCATTTTTGGATTCTACCAGCTACCTCTCTTGCATGCAGTGTGGGTACTTCAGACTGGTGAGTAGAATATATTCAGTGTGATGTATTGTGTCATTCTGTTCCAGGCTTATAGGTGGATAATGGCAGATGATGAACCGCAGATTAATACGTCGTTATTTGAAATTCCAACAAGGAGATTGCAATGTCTTGGCTCATATTATACTCTACCGTAATAACAAAACCCCTGAGATTTACTAAACACTTGATGATAAGTGTTCCCCCAAGAAACCCTCACGTGGCTCCTGTAGAGAATTCTAGTCGGCAATCATTTTCCTTTTGTTAATCATATAAACGTAAATGAACAGGAGTTATTTTGTGTTGTTGTCCTCCGCCACTCCCCTTTGGCAAGGTTATGAATTAACTGTTTATATTAAGCGTGATACATTTTTTTAAGTGCTCATTGTGTAGCATTATTCAAAATCAAATGCTATAACGTGGGGGCACTCAACATTGGGATGTATTGAATCCACAATTGAAGATACGGGCATCAGAAAAGATCTTTAGAAAATTTTCGCAGGTAATATTCTGAACCACATGATCACCCAAAAAGTGATTTTTATGGCTATTAGAAAACACTTTATCGTGTAAGTAGGACTCTTCTCTTAAGCAACGTGCATTAAGGACAAAGAGAAATGAACGTGCCACACACGCACACAGACACACACACACACACACACACACACACATATATATATAT
>JAGDQP010004354.1:60975-85824 GCA_022664845.1 Lepisma saccharinum
GGCCACCTTTCGCCTTCAGAACAGCCTTGATGCGACGTGGGATGGAGGCATAGAGGTCGTGAATGGTAGCAAGTGGAATATTACACCATTCCTCGTGCAGGGCATCGGCCAGTTCTGTGAGAGAGGATGGAGGTGGAAATCGTCGCCGGAGTCGTGTTTCCAAGATGGACCACAGATGTTCAATTATGTTGAGATCTGGGGATTGGGCGGGCCAGGGGAGGTGTTGAACTTCATCCCGATGTTCCTCAAACCACGCTGCAACAACTCCAGCTGTGTGAATGGGTGCATTATCATCCTGGAATATGGCGTCATTGTCCGGGAACAACATCCGGACCATAGGATGCAAGTGGTCTCCTAAAATTGCGACATAATCGTTGGCAGTGATGCGTCCGCGAAGTGTGACCACAGGACCCAATGAAAACCATGATATTGCGGCCCACAGCATCACCGTGCCGCCGCCATGTTTCACAGTTGGGCGGAGACACTGCAGATCATACGCTTCTTTGGGCGTTCTCCACACATAAACACGTTTGGAATAGGGTGAATGGTGACTCATCCGACCATACCACACGTTTCCAGTCGTCAACGGTCCAAGTTGCATGGTCGCGGCACCATTTGCGGCGTGCTAAAGCGTTCTGGTCCCTGATGAGAGGTTTGGCCCGTGCAACACGACCCCTTAAGTTCATGTCATGTAATTCGCGGCGGACTGTGATTGTCGAAACAGGTTGGGGAAGGTGCTGATTGAGTTCTTCCGTCACTTGCGCCGCAGTGGCACGACGGTTCCGCGTGACAATGCGCTTTAATACCCGGCGTGCCCTGTCACTGATGCTTTTCTTCCGCCCACTGTTCCGCTTCCCCGATGTGGTTTTCCCGTGTGTTGTGTAGGCCGTCATCACCTTCGACACTGTCCCTGGCGACACACCTAACACACTAGCCACTGCCGTCATACTCACTCCACATAACCGCGCACCAACAATTTGCCCTCTTTGAAACTCTGAGAGGTCTCGCATTTTACACTACCTCCGTCTGCTGCAGCCACTGCACACTCCTGTTCCACGACGCCTGACGTAGTATGGAGACCGACCTAACACACCACCACCAGCAGTCCGGCGCTGCGGTCGCCACGACACCACTGCCAACCCATACATCTGTCGTGTTTCCAACTACAGGTGTTTCCATTATTCTGATAAGCATCTGTATATATATATCTATATATATATATATCATCTTGAGTTCTTCTAATTTGTCCTCTCCTGCAAGTGGCTGACAGTTGAGAGTCACCACGTGTAGGTCCGTTCGAGTGTCCTTAGGTGTACTGGAAGTCTACACTCCAAACCCGGGCATTTTGACCCTCTGACTTCCTGCAGGACTGACCACTGCCGTTGCCAGTTGCATTACGTCCTCCGGGCAATTAGGTCCTCCGAGGCTGTTTCCTTACTTGTACTATAATGTGTAAAGAAAGGAGGGGTGCTGACATTTAAATTCCCACGCTATCAGCTAATTACGTACACAATAAAGTGGGTGCTACGTACACAATAAAGTGTTTCCTAATAGCCCTAACCAAGAATTTCCCGGTTATCATATGCTATAAAACATTGCCTACATTTTTCTCGAGAACTTCTTTGATATCCTAACCTTCCTTTATGAATCCAATACATCCCGAGAAACTCATCATGATGAAAACTCCTCCCAGCCTCAATATCCTCGTCAGTCCGCGTGTAGCACGCTGCCCCTTGGTTTGGACGTTATATATCTACGTTGTTTTAACACTCCACACTTCATAGCTTTTCACTGTCTCTGCTACTTTGTTGAACTGTAGATGCCATGCGCTACATTACGGAAGTCGAGTTAAATTTTAGTAACATTATCAGGCTAAAGTTCAATTACTGAATGTATTAAACAATAAACATTGCATTACCGTATGTACAAGTTATTTTCATTTCGACAATAATCCAACAATATAGTGATATTTCTTTGATGTAGCGTACTTGTTACACCTTGCATTTACCAATACAATCCGCACGTATGATCATATTTTGATTCTTTGTCTTGTGCTTGTCTGTTGTATGCTATCTCGTCAAATGAGCACTGTTACCAACAAACGATGTTTATAATTATATTTCATTAATACCATACTACAGTTAGTGAAGATTTTAATATGAACAGACAGGAAACACATTGCTCTCCATTAAAAATGCAGCACCAATAAGGAGGGAACATAACAGATTCACAATCTGTAGACAGATACCGTAAGGTACAAGAAGCAAATGTTTAAACTTATCGCTCTGTGCGATGCATGACAACGTGCTGACAGCGAAGCCGAACTTTCGAAGGTCAGTGACCTGTGATCCCACCATGGATGTTCAGAACGTCTGCAACATGGCAAGGCATAGAGAGGATGAGCCCTTAGATGTTATCTTGTGATATGGAAAGCCATGAGTCTTCGACACGATACCACAACTCATCAACTGTAGCTTGGGTAGGTGGCTGGCGTGAGAGGCATTGGACAATCATAGACCAGACGTTTTCAATCAATGACGGTTCAGGCGAACGCGTCGGCCAAGAAACCAGCGGTATATTGTGTCCAACCAGGAAGATTAGCACTTCACGTACCACATGCAGGCACGCGTTATCCTGTTGGAATGTGGTTCCAGGCATTGCCTGTACTAAAGGGATCACAATCGGGTCAAACACGTTGTCGATATTGGTGGTCACATGTCCGTCAATGGGTAGGAGACACGAACGGAATCCAATAGTACCCCACACTATAACGCTCACTTCCAAACCGACATGGGAATGCAAAACGCTGGCTCCATGTGCTGACGCGAGATTCGTCCTGATCTTCTGTTTTGCATGCGCAACGGTCGCGACGCCATTGTAATCGCTCCTACCTATGTTGTGTAGTCAGTGAAAGACGCAGCAATGGGCGTCATGCAAATATGCCTCGCTCTGCCAGACGACGTAGAACTGTTTGTGGAGACACTCGAGCTGTACAACATCCGCCTGTTCGTGCGTCAGTGTACGAGTTTGGCTGCTTGATCCACCAGAGCCAAACGCATAAACCGTTTATCGTCGGGGCCCGTGGTATGGCGTAGACGTTAGGATCCGGTATGTCATTGCGTAGTGCCTTCGTGGAGCCATCGCTGCACTATGGATGCAGCCTGTCCAATAAGGGCACCGATGTCGCGGAAGAATAACCCGCACCCGCGATATGCCACAATTCTTCCACGATCAAAAGTCTGCCGCAGATCTGCCTTATTCGACGACGAGGCACATTTCGATCATATACACACACTTGCACCACACCAACAATCGTCTACCATTGCACTGTGATTCTCTGCCTTGTCTCCGATTGCTGTTCCTAAGTGGCATATCCGGCGCCTCTGATGCGTCAAGCATCTGGCGTGCTAATCAATTGTTTATCTCTTCATGTTCTACATATTCTGCAACTTTTGCATTTATCCAGTGTCTCCTGCTTTGTGTTTAGTTTTAAATGGTGAGCAGTGTAGTACTATTATTTTAGCTTGTTTCTAAGCATTTTGATATTTTTATCTACTGGCTGGCGCAAAAGTCACCATACAGCTGCCCTTCCTTTTACGTTCCCAGGTTTTAATTCAGTTTCTTTTTCTGATGCAGTTGCAGTTGCAGTTGGAAAGATGCCTCCATGCCCGTACGTAGCTGGCTTGTTTACGTTTATAGCTTTAATTTTTTGCCCAATTTCAAAGATACCGCTGACGATCCAGGAGGGAATACTTCTTGTGGGGGAAATTTCGGCCCGGCAGATTGACCAGAAGTTGAAGGAACAACTCCCGGATCGTGATCCCGTTGCAAATGACACTGTTGGTAAGTTTAAGGACACTGGTAGTGTGGAAGACAAGAAGAGAATCGGACGTCCGAAGACAGTAACTGATGTACAGACGTGACCCACAAGAAGCATTACTTCAATTCTCGCCTGAATCGTCAGTGGCATCTTTCAAATTAGGGGTATTAAAGCTATAAACGTAAACAAGACAGCTATATACTTACGGTGCATGGAAACATCATTCTAACTGCAAATTTAAAAACTGAATTAAAACCTAAGAAGGTAAAAGCAAAGGCAACTTCATCTGTATGATGACATTTGCGTCATCCTGTATTTCAATAATGGATGGGAAAGTAATGTTTAATGCTTGGGTGCTATTGATTTAAATCATTCTGATATTGATCTCGAGAAGAAAGACCGAACCGATATAGCTCAGTGGTAGAGCATCGGAATAGGATTCGGGAGGTCGTACAGAACTGCCTTAACTCAGTGGTAAAGCGTTGGCGTAGCACTCGGGGGGTCGTGGGTTCAATCCCCGCCGCCGACCATCCTGACTAAGGCTTGTCTAGGATTTCCTCAATCACACCAGGCAAATGTGGATGGAACCTTCAACATAGGACCTGGCCGACACCTTCTCATTCCCTATACTGGCCTGAACCTTAGATATTTAAATTCCATAAATGAAATTCGAAATTTGAGGATGATCTTTAGATGCTATCACGAGGTTTAGTAACTCAGGAAGAGAATGTGGGGAAAGGCAAGGCGGAAACTACAAAAGAAGCACGTAATTTGCAAGCTTGCACAAGATTCAAATATAGCTGCGTAACTAACTAACTAAACTTTTTCATGACTAAAATTTTGATGGTTCGAAGTTTCGGCCGTTTTCCATAGATGGTGATGCGTTGAATTAATGAGTTGCGTATGTGATTGCATAGGGTGCAACTGTCTCTTCTCTGTGCATAGCAAATTAAAGAAAATTTAGAGGAAGTTTTGAGAAGGTGAAAGAAGGATAGGAATGATAAAGGAAAAAGGAGAAGAAGGAAGAGAGATGGTTGTCTTCTATTGATGATGAAACTAGAATGACATGAGATGGTAAGATCAAGGCAATAGATGAAATCTGTATAAATACTCTTCTTTTGTAAAAACAATGAGAATTAAATCTTCATTACATCAGAATTAGCACTGGCAAGCAGTACAAATTTGTTGGAGGATGTGGATGGCAATAGAAATCTTGTCAGAAAAGTTGGCTGTGGAACGAAATTGAATGAGAGCTTGACCAATCTTGGACAGTAAGTCACTTGTAGTAAAATCTTGAAATAAAGAGAACAATTCTTTAAGGGTATCGCCAGCAGTGGATATGGATTAGGTAGAGAGAAAAGTTGTCTAGTTGGTATCTTGACAGCTGCAGTGCTGGAAGTCTTAGCACGAGGTTCAATTTTGCGTCTGGAAATTACAGATTGAAGGACTTTAGAGCCCCGGTAGTTTGCGGCGTGGGCACCACCACAATTAGTGCAGCAAGCAGGTGTTTCTTTAGATGTCTTTTTACATTCTGAAGTTAAATGGATGTCACCATATTTGACACATCGTGGTACGTTGAAGCATAAATTTTGGGCGTGCCCAAAACGCTGGCAGTGGTAGCATTGAAGAATATATGTGCTTTTATATGGCTCAACATTCACAACATAATGAAGAACATGTTTCAGTTGGAAGATGGCTTTAACATTTTCAGCCTTTCGGAGCGTAACCAAAAATAATGGATACAAAATTTTGGCTTGTGTGGGCTTGTTTCATCCATGAAGTAGACTAACTTGTGAGAAAGGAAATCCCTGAGTAACAAGAGGTTCATAAATATCTGCAGGAATAGTTTCTATTGGTAATTTGCGTAGCACCAGCTTAAGTGGGCGATCTTGCTTATGAGCTTGTAGGGCAAATTGGATCTGTTGTTGAAGACAATATGTCTGTAGTTTGTCAAAATCAGTTTAGATTGTGCTTGAAATTTAATAAATTCAGCTGTCTGCTTGACTACCGGAAGAATCTGACAAGTGGCAGTTAGTGTTTTGCTGAACTGATATCGATTTGTGATTCCGTAGATGAAAATGGCAAGTGGTTTGGTGAAGTTAGGAATAGTTGCTCGTTGAGAACGATCTTCTTGTTTCTCTGCTTGCGCATCAGAATCTTGACGAAGGGCTTCAAACATGTTTGAAGTCTGAACCGAGGAAGTAGATTCGTCCTGCTGAATGGTACGGATAGTCTTTTTTTAGAATAACGAACCCTTCTTTGTTCATCTTTTGAGGAGAGTCTGCAGTGGAAGACTTGACAGAGTGATCAGAAGAAGAAATAGCAGGATATTCATGAACTGAGTTAAGATCAGGTAGAGTGGTAGAACCTGTAAATTGAAGTTCCCCTAAAAAGGTCTTTGACTGAAATTGGATGGGAGATGGCACTAGTGAGGTCTTGTTCTGAATATTGCCAGTAAATTTGTACTCCATGCGAAGACGTTTATCGTAACTGATGTGCCGCGAGGATTTCTTCCCCATTGACAAGGCGACGGCGGTCCTATGGCGGGCCGACGGCGACGAAATAGCGGGCCTCTAGTGACTCCCGCCGCTGGCCCGCGCACGATTTTACACTAAAGCAGCCCGCGGTCCGCTGGTGGCATGCAGCTCCGTCTCCGCCAAAAATCCCGGTCAGGCCGCTCTCGTCCCGCCACTGAGCCTCCACCTCCCCGCTATACTGCCCGAGTTCCGCCGCTATACCGCTCTCGTCTGCCCGTCTTTCCCCTGGTATTCCTCTTTTCGTCAGATTTGCTTTGACAGGAAAAAGGTATTGGCCGCAGTGGTAATCGATATTAAGTTTACCTTTTTGCATTGTCTTAGCTGTTATTTATTTCGTAGTGAATAAAGTTCTTCAGTGTCTGCGATAGGATTCGTTCCTCCGACTCTCGGCGACAAGACTTAGAAGTCTGATGCCTTAACCACTCGGCTATACTGGTCTTCCAACTGGGTGATGTTTTTTCATGCCTTTTGTCTTACGAAGACAATTGGGAAGCTTGTTTTCAAACACTTTTTTTAATTGTTTTTCTGTTGTTTATTTCTAACAATATACAAATTTGCCCATTGGTATATTTTGTTTGTCGTTCGTATTGCTTATTTTTAACCGTCTTCTTAACAAATGAATGTCGCAGTAACAGCACGGTATACACTGCTGATATCCGCTCTTCTACCGACAATAACAAACGACAATCTGCATAACGGCGGGAAGGACTTGGCGGCCCGCATGCCATTTTCCTTTCGGGCGGGGTCCCGCCGTCGGACCGCTCGAGTGCATCGCTATATCGGCAAACGACGATCTCGCGACAACTAACCGCCACTAAAATCTACACTGGTGGTTATCGCTCTGTACCCGACGGCGGGCCGAGAGCATCGGCAGCAAATTGTCAATGGGGTTATTGTTAGTGGGAAATATTTTATTGAAGCTGCAGAGTGAGGCATTCATTGAAATCCACAGGAACGCTGGAAGGGATAGCTGCCTAATGTAGCACAAATGCTAAAAATGAAATTTCATTGTTTTCTGTGAAAACTCTTAGTAATGCTGAATGTATTATATACGCTACATACTATGTCTTGAAATCTGCATGTCCAATTAAAAAAAAATGCGATGCAAGTTTACTCTTAGGCCACAATATAAATTAATATTTTATTGGGTAAATTAGACGCAGGTCTCAAGAGGATTTTCTTTGTTTCAGATGACTATCTGAATTCTCATTAGCAGTGATACTGAGAGCTTTCAAGAACAATGCTTGGCACAATGTAATAACGTGTGTGATTATATTTCTTCGATATGTAGTGCAATGTAGAAAAATACATGTTTGATTTGTTTTCCATATCTATCACAAGTTGGAAAGAAATCCTTGCCTTCACTAGATTATCACCTATGTGGATCATTTGACACAGCCCATGCTATAAAGGGACTGGTAAATTAATATGTGGAGATGAACTCCATAATAAATCAAGACTGTTTGATCATTACAATCTCTTATCGTTCAGTTGGAGTATACTTAATCAAATGTAATACGCTGGGATTTGGTTGACAAAACTTAATCCTGATTCGATCTATTTCTGTGATTTCATTTAGATATGGACTTCCTTGTACTCTGAAATATGTAATTTCACCTGGCAATATCTTGCATCCCACGAAATTTTCCATAACCATCCAATGTTGTTATGTTGTGGTCAACATTGTATGCAGCAAATTGAATTAAACTCCCTAGACTTTACACACGCAGATCGAAACCTGTTAGTGAACTGTCAAACATTAAAAATTTCAACACTTGTGAATAAGAAGAGGAGAAACCCATGTTATATATACAGTAGTACCAACTTAAACTTTCAATAACTATAAAAATGAACTAATAAGCGTAAGACTAATTACAAAGGGGCCAACATGACACTTGGGCGCAGACCTTATAATATAACCTGTCCAATGGATGCCCATTTACGTGATTTATCCTTGTCGGTTGCAAGATTGCCAAAAATTCATGTAATGTTTTAAGAATATTAGAGATTTGACTGTACTTTGCACGATATTTTTAACAGAAAGGAAATTCATCAGCTATCACTTTTATTTCCTTTATGTGTCATGTTATCTGGTGTAGTGTCTAGAATAACATCCCTTTAATTTATTTTTGAATTTTGATTTCCATCTACCTCATAATAATATATAAGAATATAATTCTTCTTTCTTCTTAGATTGAACTATCTTTTTCCCACGAGCTATTGCGGAAATAACATTATCATCCTCAAAATGATCAAACAATTATATCAATGCCGGACGAATCGTCACTCGTCGAAGCAAAGAAACATTACTATAACTTAAGTTACGTATCTCAGGAACCATTGAGGCTATAAACATGAAACAGAAACTATTTTCTAGCCAAAGGTATAAGCTATAAGATAGACCCACTGGTGTCAGAGGGTAAAGGCGGAAACAGATTATCTCCTTAACTTGAAAGACTAAAATAAATAAACAAAAATTTCTAATTTCATAAAGAAATATAATAAACCATCATTTACCAAAATTCATGCTCTCTGATTTTGGTTATTTTCACCTTTTATGTACGATACAATATTTCCAAGTTACTATTTACACTGAATAAGCAAACCTCAGTCACCTAACATCTAGTCGGGGCCTCTTTTCCCTTGCGGAGCGCAGCGATCCGAAATGGAAGTGAGTGTCTGCAAGTCACTTGTACACTTCCGGATGCAGTTGATACCACACAGTCTGCAGAGTTGAAACAAATTGCGGCCTGTTCGTGGGTAGAGAATCCAGTGAACGGAGCCTGAGTTCAGTAGTATCCCGGATATGCTCAATGGGTCGATATCAGGGCTCCGGGTGGTCAGCTCAGTCGTTGGACCTGCCCTGGATGCTCTTCTCGGACGACATTGGAGCGATGTGGTGGCACATTGTCATTTTGAAAGACCGCAAGATCGTCAGGGTACGGAAAGGGCAAAAACGGGTGTAGATGATCTTCGAGCAGCTGACGATACCGTAGACTATTCAACGCGTCTTCCAGAACAAGCAGAGTGCCCATACCAGGAAAACGTGCCCCAGATTGTGACTGATACTCCACCGCTCTGAACCACGCCCTCTTGGCATGCAGGATCCATGAGGTCTGCGCCACACACGGTGCCTCCCATCGGCATGATGCAGTTGATATCCTGACTCGTCAGACCAGCTGACGTTCCGCCACTCTTGCAGTGTCCATCCGAGATGGTTGTTAGCAAATGCAAGCCGGAGTGTCCGATGACGTGGGGTTAACAGTAGTATCCGCGTTGTGCGACGGTTCCCATACCCGAGGGAACGCATGTTCCGACGGATTGTCCACTAGGAAACGTTTTTAGTGCGGCCAGTGCTGAATTTCTTGCACTTTAGCCCTCCTGTCTTTGTTGACCATTCGTCCCAGGTGTTGCCGGTTTCAGTCATTGAGGGTGGCTGGACGCTCGATATGCTGTCTGTTGTGGACTGTGATGCCTTCATCGATCCATTCACGGTACCCGCTTGACTCAGTTGAACGTGTGAAGTCGAATTCCTGCACCACCGCCGAAATCGAACTTTCCCCCTTTGAATGGCGTCAACTCACGACCACGTTGTATTTCACATGAATCACTCACACAACCACTTCCTACAAGGTCTCACATACAACTGGAGCCGTCGCGGAGCTCTGCAGGGGGCGTGGAAAACACGTGGTGTCCACCCGACAATCGGTGACCTGCTATCCCATGAATTTTGTTAATTCAGTTTATTTTTATTTTAAGGGTCCGTTTCGGGTACAATTTTTCTTTTTTTTAAGACGGCTACGGAGCTACACGTCAGAGTAGCAAACACTTCAGAATCACGTTTCCTCACATGTTTTTACTGTAGAAGAAATTTGTTTCATTTTTGTTGCAATTAGTTTCTCCCACATTATTTCTATTAGACTTCTTCTAAAAGAAGGTAATATTATTTGTTTTCATTTCATTATTAACATAGCAAACAATAAAGTCCCATAATTGAGTAGTTAAACTATTTGCACACATTTACAGTGTTTTAAAAGCTCACAAAGATAAATGATGACTATTTAGCCATGTTTGCAAATCTGTCACCCACGCTATTTGCTTTCAAGTTATAGTATGGTAATATACTTAGGCATTTAATCACATGAGAAATATTTTTTACTTATACTCTCACAACTCCCGGTAATAGCATGCACGTCGTGAAGTCAATAATAAGAAAAAGGGAATGCTCCATTTAATTTTTGCTGTGGTAAGTAAATGTGTATTTTTTTAATTATTAACGTTTTATTCTTATCCCACGTAGTTCACGTTGAAGATATTATGCATCATATACTTTAGATAATATATATGTGAGTTTTCTGTAATAGTGGTGTTAACCCACGTTTTTCAAAGGTGTTAGTTTATACAATTTCGCCTCGCGGAACGAACTATAATTTTTAATTTAAGACAATTCATAATTATATTAATTGACGCACTTCATATTTCTTTGAACTCAAAGGTATTGATATTCCAAACATTTATTCTACAGTATTTCTCATTAGCAATATTTCATCCATTTAACTTTTTTTTTGCAAATTTATGTAAGCGAAAATCAATATTTAACTGAAAGATTTCAATATTTACTGTTCAAATAGTTGTTTCTACTTCATTAATCAATATGTAAGTAACACATGGAAGTAACGTATTTCTATTTTACTAAATGCAAACAATTTCGAAAACAAACTGGTGAAATTGGGTGCATGATGTTTGAATTTCGCCTTTTGTAAGGTTTTCCTTTTCTTCCTTGTAGATAATTGTGGTAACTATGTTCAGGTTTTGATATATTCTTTCTTCAATAAATAAAATATCACCCTATCGTAATCATGCGCATCTTTATGCTAGAGAGTTTTGCTTTCTTTAAAAAGAATGTCAAAGCTTAGCATGCAAAATTACCGTCAACTTCCTTAGTACGAGTATTGAAAAGTATTCCCTAAGTTGAATGTTACTATCAAATCCAAGTATTCGTACGTGATTAATAATTATAGAGTCTAAAGCGAGTTTTTCAAAATGATTCTCTTACATGCACTTTATATGTACTTTCGAAACACAACTGTACATAATTCGATAGTAATTATCATATACATTCTATCATAGTTACTATTAAAATATAACGTTTTATAATTCAAAGTTATTTCACTGAAAGTTTTGTAATTAACTACGTGCCTTTGTCCCTCAGAAATTTTTCACGTCTTATAGAGCTCAAATCATAAATGCTTATGCTGTCACATCGGGACGGGAATCACTACATTAAACTCTAGAATTAGAGTAAAGAGAATAAAAAATATATAAATTGCTAAGGGTATAAATGTTGTATTATTTTTGTGTGGAATGTAGGTAAAGGGAATATCGATGTTCTACTTTTTTTCAGTGGCCGATGAAAGAACTACATGTACTGTAAAGAAGACAATCAAACAACTCATTCACTGTATCACTCCAACTTCTCATTTTTTTTAAACATTTTCGAAATCAGTTACAGAATTACAAATAGTAATATTTGTTAGTAGTAACTTATTCACATATTAAGAAAGTTAATACATGTAAATCTGCTTAGTCATACCTGGATTGTAAAGTCCCGGCAAATAGCAATGGCATTTCCTAATAATTTCTCCATATGTACATTGCATCTTGCAAGCGTCTACTGAATATATACTACTGACATCCAGTTCAATTTCGTCTTCGAATACGCATTTTCTTTGACGTATGCTTAAGGACCGAACAGAGTCTGTGGTCATTGTTGAAATAATATTGAGTCTTACACCCACCACATCAGCACCATTTCCATCAATTTTAAATGGAAGAAAATTATATCTGCTGCTAGGATAATCGAACGGAGATATAGTGAATATCTGGAAAAGATATAGACGTCGTTAAAAATGAATATAAATGTAGACCATAGTGCTTACTTTTAATAGCACCAAAGTACAGATGTGTTCATGCTTAACAAACAGGGATGTCTGAATTATCACACTTATATTTGTTTTTATTAGACTAAATATCTTCTTCTGGTGGCATAGGGAGAAATATTGGGACATCTGGCTCTTTCTCGTTTGTCTATGAAGAAGGATATTGCTAGATCAACGTAATAATTACTCAGAATGGGTTCAGTGATAAGACGGCGTATCCGCGTTGCATACGAGTTATGCTTCCTGTCTCCGGCACTTGCGGCAGAGGCGTTGATTAGCTGATATGATTAGTTTCTACCATTCTGCGACTTCACGATTTTTGTTTTTGTTTTTGAAAACAGAAAGAAAGCACTTCAATAAAACGCTAAATACAGCCAAGGCCTACAGGAATGTTTATTAATATATTGGGATTGGAATTTAATTTATAAGGCGTTTAGGTAACTTTGATTGGTATCTCCGAACTTTAGAAATCACTAGCCCACACGACCACTGACATTTTTGTGTTACTGGCCATTGGAAATTTTTACAGTCTTTGACCAGTGGACCACCGATAATTTCACCCAGAGTGTGACACGCTGTTCTTTACAGTTGTCTATAGATACGATATTCATAGCATTAAACAGTTCCAGTTGATCACTTTAAAGTAATTTTAACATGTTTGTTTCTGTATTTATATTTTTGTTATGAAGCTCTGAAATTTCTTCCTAATGGGACAGACCAGAGATGCATTCCAGCGTTAAACTGACTTTGTGAAAGGTCTGTTGGAGGAAGGAAGGAGTGTTCAGACCATAGACGAATTTTTTGTAGAGCGATTGTATGAACAAAAATCTACTATTTACAAGATTTCACGCTCAAACATGCATCACAAATACAATGAAAGTTTCAAGGTTTGCATTACAATAGGAGAACTTCAAACTCGCATTGGGCATCCTTATGAGAAATTCCGATAAATAGAAAGGGGAGCAGGACGGAAAGAGCACAATGCTGACATCATTATAGAAAATGCATTTGGTGCTGTTTGCTTGGGCTGAGGTGGGCTGTGGGCATGATTTATCAGCTTGAAGATAATGTCTAGGTCTCATGATAGCGTAGCTAACAAAAAGGAATCCTCACAATCCAGCTCTGTCCGTCTATCCGTGTGTGAAAATAAATCTCAGGAACCAGAAGCTATAGAGAAGATGTAGATACGGCGTTCGAAATATTTCGGCTAGACTAGCTCAGAGCCGGCAGAACCACACTGACAGTGTTTCTTCCATAATATGCCATTCGGGGGAATCCTGGGGCTGAAGAAAATTATAAATAATGCATATTGCCTACAATGTACTAAAACATAAATTAACACTAATGTTAGTTAACAATACGTCGTAGTTCATTAGTTAATCTCAATAGAACACGGACAATACTTATAGAATCTGTTTTTTTTAATGTATTTCAGTATATGTATAAGTAATACAAGTGTTCAGACTAGTTGTTTCTGGGGAGCGGTTGGAAAAACCAAGAAGGACAAAGACCCACCTAAAACATGCCTGAAGGAAATAGTGCACGTTCATTAGTGAAGTGGTTGTATTACCAACCCACATTTAATTTCACTTTTCAAATTTCGTCATTTTGTTAAATCCATCTGCAGCAAAATTATCAAATATATTATTCCACAAACTAGCAAAATACTATAGGGTACCTCTTCGAAGTATCCAAGCCATCAGTGTTAGCAACCTTCTTTCCACTTTTTTAATCGATTCCGTTACGTTAACCATAGCAGTACCAAACTTAGTGTAAATATTATTCGACATAATAGAAACCTAATGCTAGTGTAATCGTCCCCAAACATTCAAGTTGGCAATGCTACGAACGTACTTTAACATTGACTTGACGTTAGAGTGGAAGTAAATATATTTCTAAAATAATTTGATACAGTTCCTTTTAACTGCTTAGAAATCGTTTGGACTATTTTTCATGTTACAAAAGTATAATAATGACAACGGCTGATCAGATTTCAGATTTCTCAGATAATAATAATATTGGACTAATAATATAGGATAAGTCAGATATCTAAATTTTGTAGTAGTCGGTTGTCTAGCAGAGCTGAAACGGGTCACCAGTCTAATTCTGTCATTTGGCTCAAGTTTTGGACAGGGTCAGTTGGTCACCGGGTCAATAGTTGATACTCGACGTGATCCGATTTCGGTCAGGTTAATCGAAGGGTTAAGCAGAGATTTTAATTACTTCTTTGCATTTAAACAATACTTTTAGGATTGACCGGCTTTGGAGATAGTGTTGTCTCCTCCCAGAGCTGGAAAAATACTACGCCGAAACTTCCCAGTTCATTAAGTTCCTAGATTGGGTCAAATTTTGAACTGGTTCGCAGGATACCTATGTACGGGTCTGGCGGGAAAACTAAAAATGACCAGGTTTCAGCTGTACAGAACAGCCGCCGAATATGCACTTGTGTAAAATTTAAAGTATCTTCTTTATTTTAGCGAAATTATTGTAGATTATGTATTTAGCATAACTATTAGGCAGTAAAGGTGGATAATGATTTCATAGCTGTTTAAATTCACCTATGTTCTTGACAGAAAGTTTGATATTTTAAAGGTTCAACCCTTCCTCGGATCATGTTTACTAAAAATTACGTTTTGCTCACTTTGATTAGAGATTTCTATGCTAAAAGGTTGTGAACTATTAACGCTCTATATACAGGAGATACATGACTAAGTAAGCAGTTGAGAAATAACATGTTTACCACCGGGTTCTTTATTTTTTATTTTTTATCTTTTCTCTTTATTATTTATCCTGACTTTTATTATTTTATAATTTTATTTATGATCTATTTTTATTTTATTGTTTTATTTCTCCGTGCTAATCTACTGTTGCTGTCGTACGCGACTAAGTAGAATTCATAATGCAAGCTTAATGCGAATTCACTTTTTATTAAATTCGATATTGGGGTTCGGAAAGAGGGTAAATTTAAGAAAATCCAAGAGCTAGGCAGCGCATAATACCGCAATGTTCTAGTGATTTCTCTTGCAGAGTAACTGAGGTAGAGCGGATAGATTAGTGGTGACTAATTACAGAAATAAGATATGAACGTTTGGTGTAGACGTCTTCTTCTTTGGGTGTATTCTCCACTAGGATGAGGTGCCGTACCAGAACCGTAACTTGAAACGTAAACCAGTTTAGGTCAAGATAACTAGTTAAAGCTACTTGTGATACGTTACTGCTTTCAAAACTAAATCCGAGCCAGGATTGTGGATCTTAGTAAATGTTGAAAGGAAAATTCAAACAAGTTCTTTAACATACTCAGCTGCCGTAAGTCTGAGGCATCAGCTTTAGCACGTATTGAGATTTCCCTACCTTTAACAGGAAAATTACGAAAACTGCGCAGGCGTTCATCTATAATTTCAAAATTATCACATCCTGTTCCCTGTTGTAAAATAATATCCTGTTTGACTTGATCAACTTCATTTAAAACGCTATTTAGAGTTTTAGGACTCAAAGGAGTACCCAATCCCTCAAAGTAATCGTTTGCTTGATTACAATTGAAACTATGTTGATCTATTGAGCTTGAAGCAATAACAGGTTGAATGTATTGGAAGCCCAGGTTCAAAACTATATCCAGACCAGAATCAAAATCCTATCATAATTTGTGAAGTAAAAAACCCAAGGGAGTTAACCTCATAAACTTTAGTCCTCCTAGAGTATATATAGTTTGTAATACAGTTATGCAGTAATGATTGTATAATAATTAACTAGAAGGAATATAATATTAAAATAAACCATCTCACAATTTTAACATCTCCTTTAATCAAAGCTAACGTTTTGCTATGTCTTGTAGAATTATACACTATGAAGAATGTTTATGAAGGGAAACATTACACGCTCTATCTGATGATTTCATTTATATAAATTGTACAATATACTGGAAGAAATTGACTACTTAATTAATTTCATATTTCACAGAGATTTTTAAATTTAGTTTCCTACAGATGAAACATAAGAATGCCTAACTGTACCATTAGTTGTAATTATGAATATTGAGTGTTTTAATACAAAAGTAAAACAAATTATTTTTGGTAAGAAGAAACGCTTATATGATTTCATAAATACGTTTACAATGCAAACATTTCTTAATAAGAAATATGAGAAAATAAAATAAATGATTCTGAATAGTTAAATGATAGTCGCAACTTTGTAACTTTATAAACCTGACTTGTTTTCTGTTTAACAAAATGTTTTCTTGCAAAAAGGTTCAACAAAATGGTTTCTGATTTCAAACAATTTTATAGAAAGTTTTCTATTTACAAAAAATAAATTTACAAACGATTTCCGTTTACAAAAATGTTTGAAAAAATTCTGCTATTTCCAAAGAAAGGTTTACAAAAATTTTCTGTTTACAAGAAGTTTTACAAATGTTTTCTACTTACAAAAATGTTTCAAAAGAAGAATTCCGTTTACAAAAGTGTTTTTTAGTTTCTATTTACAAAAATGTTTTACAAACTTTCGCATTTAAACAAGTTTGTCATTTACAAAAAAAAATACTTTACAACAAACTGTTTTACAAAAAATATTTATAAAGTGTTTCTAGTTTACAAAAATTGCTTTATGATGTCACACTTCCTTCTATATTTCACAAAATCTTTGTAAGAATATAAAATTGTATCTTAACATTACTTGGTATCATAATTATAGGGAAGAGTAGAATAATCTTTCTTGTTTATCGGATTAAGTTTCCTTCGTTTATTATTAACCTCTTTATGTGTTTTCCACTGTCATTTGCAAATTTTTTTGTAACCTGGTTTACGTAAAATATTGTTTGGACTAAAGATTAGTCGACTATCATACTTATGAGTGACTAAATTGTGAACATGATTAAAAGTTATTACCTGTCTTGCACGATAATTTAAAGTTATGATTCGGATTTTGTAAACGTAGTCCACTTTTAGCTGTCAGTAGACTCTTTATAGCGTAACTATAATTTTTCGAAACTCGAACAATAAAGACGTGCATCTGCCATGAATTTTTATTTCATTAGTTAATAGTCCCATGTAATTCCCAGTATGTAGTAATTATGCTTCATTTCGTTTCTGTACGTAAATAACAGTATGTATCGCAATAAATTAAACGTTCTGTACCTACAGTGTATAATTATTCATATAACCGAGCCCCTGCACACAAGAATATGACGACTGCTACTACTACATTATTAATGGCACAAGGTGAATTTTCATTTTCAAAACCCTTAAACTTTACTTATAATTTGTTTTCTGATATAAAGTCACATGTTGAACTTCCAAGTGAGGTTACATTAGAATTTCCATGAAGCTTTTTGCATCAGTAACAACTCCAGTTTTTGGAAAATTGTTCTTTGTCCCCAATTACCAAATAAAGAATTGTGGAATATTTTAGAAATGTATCTCATTCCCTGGTTATAATGAATCTTTTATAGTCAGGACACACCTACCTGACTATACCCACGCACATACCGTCATACATCTTTGCTTTTCCTCTTCTTTTGCACAATTCTCAGGAAACCCACTGGCTTCTTGTTTCGTTTTGAGAAAAGTATCCACATAGGGTTTGAATAGTTCCTCAGTGATCTCCATTTCCCAGATTTCACAAATATTAAGAATAACATGGCCTTTCCTTAACACAATATCAAGTTCTGTAGTACAAAATACTCCCTTGATTGCAAATTCCTCATAATTATGTGTACATTTATCATTATTTACTTCATTTATACAAGACCTACATAAACCAAAGATGAGACGTTTGTGCGTATCATATGGTAAACAGGTATACCAAGATCCTTAGGTGGAAGTACCTTACAATGAACTAATCCAAGAACATTAGCAGGATCAGGTATGTTTTTCCCCTCATGAAATTTATTTCTCCTATTGTCATAACTTTCTTGGACATCACCCACGGAAAAAGTGAGGCTATGTCGAGGTATGCTAAATACTCGTCCTCATTACATTCATACGAGGCACGAAAGCATTCAGTGCGTCCCCCTTCAAATGCGTCTTAAGGGCGTAAGGGATCTACCATATCACAACATTAATTTTTTATAAAACTCTGAACTTCAGGCGAGAATCAGTTTGTTCCACGCACTGATGGATACAACTTTAATTTTACAACTATATTCAAGAAAGTCATCCCTTAATAATGTAGCGTTGTATCGATCCTGCAAGGTATATATGCCCATGCCAGTAACAGCCTTAGAATTCGTAAGCAGTACAATTTCTTTTATCACATCCATCCTGTTTAAACCGCATGAATTGAACTTCACGATAATTTTCTGTAGTTCGCAATTAAAAGTTATTTTTATTCTCTATATATTTTAACCAATGCTTTGGTGTTTTACTTTGGTGATCACGATGTTGGAAACCTACTGTAAAAATGATTGGGGTGGTATTTCCTTGTAGATAACGTGAACGAAAGGATTTAACGCTAGTGTTGAAATTGAAATATCACTCTTACAATACACTAAGGTTTTATTTTAAAATCAAAATTCAACTTGTGGAAAATACATTCCTTTTGCCATGCAGTAATTGCTTCTGCCTCTTTTTCTGATTTTGAATCAATATCAGAAAACTTAAGTTTTGGGTATAGTCCAACATAATTATGATGTAAAGAGTCTTAAACACGTACGGGAAATAACCTTTCTTGAGAGATGCAGTCAAACCTAATGTTTAGGGAGGCCAGCGAATTTAGCTCCCATGAAAAGTATGTATCACGGAGAATAATATCATTTACAATTAGCTTAATAATCTTTTTTTTCATGTACAGTAATGTTAGATAATATCATGAGAGATCAAGCAACTAATAATGTATCAAATTGCGACCCGTTATGTGAAAGTCCTACTGCCTTGTCAAACTTGGCACCCTGCTCTAAGTCATGAATTACAAATGTTTCTATATTATACAATATTAAATCCCTCTGACGTGCATTATTACAAACACTACAACTATAATTTTATTCCATATCCTTACATTTACGGCACAGGTGAGACAGACAAATTAAATTTGGCACATGTTCGTTCACATTCCCCGTTTCCATCCGTACTAGGTGTATGCATAAGTAGTTTCCGGTTTAGCTAAGAGATGGCGCCAGTGAAAAGTACCCAACGTATTCATTTGACACATACGTCATTTTGTTCGTCTGACATTAAACTACAAACACACACAACTTGAGTCCGCCAAACACTAGCGTCTTTGTTTTATCGATCAGTGATCATGTCGAAGTTTGTGCATGAAAAAGAACATTTGCGGCACGCATTGCTTTTCTTATTTAATAAAAAGAAAAAGGCTGTTGAAAGTCATCGTGTGCTGGTAGAAACATATGGTGAACACGCTCCATCGATTAGAACATGTGAGACATGGTTTCGACAATTTAAAAGTGGAGATTTCAATGTGAAAGACAGTGCGCGCTCTCGTACCACAAAAGTACGAAAACGATCAATTGCAGGTGTTATTGGAGGATAACCCAACTCAAACTCAACAGCAATTGGCAAAAGCACTAAATGTGTCACAAGAAACAATCAGCAGACGTTTATGAGCAATGGGAAAGATCAATAAACTGGGTAAATGGGTCCCAAACGACTTGAATGAACGTCACATGGAAAATCGCAAAGTCACTTGTGAAATGCTGCTTCAACGTCACGAAAGAAAATCTTTTTGTATCGAATAGTGACGGATGACGAAAGATGGATTTATTTTCAAAACCCGAAGCGGAAGAAATCGTGGCTTTCACCTGGCGAAGCCAGTCCTTCAACACCAAGGCCATATCGCTTCGGCAAGAAGACCATGCTTTGTGTCTGGTGGGACCAGAGCGGTATTGTGTATTATGAACTCTTGAAGCCCGGCGAAACCGTTAATGCACAACGCTATCGCCAACAAATGATTAATTTAAATCACACATTGATCGAAAGATGACCGAAATGGGCCAGAAGACATGGCAAAGTGATTGTGTTACACGACAATGCGCCGTCTCACACAGCAAAATCAGTGAAAGACTCCTTGAAATCGCTTGGATGGGACATCCTTCCGCATCCGCCGTATTCCGCAGACCTGGCGCCATCTGACTATCACCTCTTCGCATCAATGGGGCACGCGCTCGCAGAACAACACTTCAGCAATTTCGAAGACGTTGGAAAATGCTCGACGAATGGTTTGCCGCCAAAGACAGCAGTTTTTCTGGCATGGTATGCATCAATTACCTGAAAGATGGGCGAAATGTGTAGAAGCCGATGGCCAATATTTTGAATAAAACAAAATTAATTTCCCTTGAAAATTACGTGTTTTCATTACCACAAAAACCGGCAAAAACTTATGCATACACCTGGTATTTACTAGCATTTTCTCCACATGAAAGATAATATATAAAACATCATTAACGCGTTTTACTCTTGTTGATTTAACTAAACAGGAATGAGTTTCATTAACGTGAATGTTACATAGTTCACAATAATGTTCATCATAAATATGGTTTGTTTTTCTACTACGTCCATCAATCATCAAGAACCACACTGAGAACAAAGCTGTAGATAATAACTTACAGGTTTCCATTGACTTTGATTTTATGCTTATTATAACAGGTCTGATTCGGAAACGTACGTTGACAATACTGGCATTTTACAATTTTTAATTAGCACTATCGATATCATCATGATACTATTCACTATGAGAACATAAATATTGCACCTACGGAATCGACGTACCTCATAAAGCATAAGACAATGATAACAATACCCCCTACTTGCTAAAAATGCTGTGATAGCTTCAATTACATAATAATGGCTTTCATCATATCTTAGAAACATTTTTCATTCAATGGTGGTCCTGAATACAGTATTACATACTTCCGGTTCATTTCATCATGTATGTACACAATAATCTGATATTTCTGAACATAATATTTCTAAAATTGATCTACATCTTCAATATTTCCACCATTCTTACTCAATAAATCTACTTTCGCAAAATAACACAATTCTGCAGCTGCACAAGCTCACTTCTTGGGATGTGTTTTAATATAACATGCCTTTTCAAATTTCTCATCTGCTCGAAGTTTTCCCAAACCCAAAGCCCGGGCGAGACAGGAACATATTCAACTGGAATAATGTGTTTTTGAAGATATTTTTCCAAATGCAAATATTTGTCATTAGCGACATCCTTGGCCTCGAATAGGATCTTAAATGTTAACATTTACTGTATCCTTTTCACTTAAGGAAAAGCTCTTGTTAGTATTGAGAACATTTTCAATTCTCCGAAGGATATACTCTACATGTGCAGCGAATCGCCATGCTATGTAAATTGCCTTTCCTTCGTTACTCTCATTAACGAAACTTACTTTGGTATTAGAATTAACATCTCTAAGTAAATACTTCATAACAAACTTAAATATGATCTTCACATATTTCTCTGGGTCAGTAACTGTCTCTGCTGTGGAATTAATATTAATTTCACATCCTTGAAAACCAAGGTTTGGATAGCGTTTTTCACGTTCGCGCACGCTTGATAACTTAAATGTTCGTTTCCAGAGACGCAATCGGAGTGAACTTCAACTGATGGAAATACTGTTCGTAATCACTGTATAATATTAAATACTGTGTGCTTATAAAGTTCCATATTGTCATAGTCCAATTGAAGAATAAAAATAGTCTGTGAAACTGTTAAAGTCTGATATCTTCTTATAATACCAAACTCTGTCGTGAACTGGTATCGAACTAATAACTCAGTAAATAGCTCAGAACAGATTGTACTTCGAGTAATGCCGATAGAAGAGCGATTAAAGAAACTGAAAGTCTGTAATATTATTAAGTTTTAATTTGGTTAGTTATTCTCCATTCTCAACAACACCAGGTGTGCCTATATTCAGGAGTCTGAAGAATGGACTGGGTGAAGGTTATCATATAATGTTTGTTTCAATTTTCACTAAATTATCCTTGAATTAGAACATACTCGTCCACCTGGCACACATTTCTTTATTAATTATTTGTCCATGAAACTTTGACTCTGATCACGTGTATAATATGAATACCAAACTATGAATCCATTTGTTTATTATTTAAACGGATGTCCTTTCAATACCAACTCTCTGATTTTCTCATACTCAAATGACCAAACAATCTAATACCTTTTCGTAACATACATTTCCTTGACATATTGATCTTTAGTTATGATATTATTTTTCTCTGCTTTAGGAATTAATATCAACATCCTGTTTAGAATGCTTCATAAATAATTTAAGTAGCCTTTCCTCCGTTCTAATCCTGATAACATATTTCTATACATTTACTATTTTTGGTACATTTTAAACTCTTCCATTTTACATTTGGAAAAACATTTTGATTTTCTTTCCACCATTGACTAATAACTCTATGACACTAGGTTACAAAAATTATAAATGAAGAGAGCAAAAGGCAGTAGAAGCCTGTTTCGATTAACTCGTAATTATGCTTTTTACAAGTTCAAAATTTCAATTCATACATAATTTTAAATCTCATCTTTCGGGGTCACACAATGACTGTTATTAGGTTCTCATGTTCATTCACTATATGTTTCTGCATTAGCGTCTTTAAAATTATTTTTTTCTTTAATTCATCCACTCTGAGTAAAAGAAAATATTCAAAATTTTCAACACTATTAAAATGTCCATGTTTCGAAAAATATACATGATAAATATAAAAAGTTCACAGCATCCATTATCAATCTATATGTGCCTCTTCTCGAAGATCTTTGTTCATTTTCTATTCGTGTAATACAACAATGTCTCTGACGATTGCGTACGTTATAGAAACACTCAGCACACAATAAAGGACTATTGTTTTTATATTTACAATTTTCGAGAGCTTCTAAAATACACTGATCATCAATCCTGTTATTCACACATCCACATAAACTTTTAATTTCACTAGAACACATAATGCTTGATGAAACTGCACTGGACAGCACAGCACTGTCAGTTTCCTCAGCACTAGAAGAAGAATATCCTAATCAATGTCTGAATTAAATTATACCTCCAAGCTTGAGGTGGATGCACTGCGGTAAATAACATTATATGAGCCTTCATTCTCCGCCGACGATCCATCGCCATCATAAGCAATTAGATCATCAGAACATCACTGTTGGCCTCTACTCACAGCAGTTGCTAAGGGTGCACCGTGCATTGCGGCAGAAGGAGCCGGCATTGGCGAATTGCAAGGGTGTGCTGTTCCTTGTGGCAAAGAAGACCCGGGAGACCCTTCAACAACTTGGCTGTGAGACAGTATATCAAGCACCATATTCACCGGACCTTGCGCCAACAGAATACCACCTGTTTCTATTCCTCGACAACCACCCCCGTAGGAGAACCTTCGGAGACCTGCGGAACGCACTCACGGACTTATTTGCCTCGAAGACCGCCGAATTTTGTCACCGTGGTATTGTGCAGCTGCAGATACGTTGGTAAAAGGTGTTGGATGCTGATGGAGCTTACTTAGAAACCTAAAGATTCGTACTGTTCACTGTATTGCTCTTTCTTTATCACTGGTCTAGAATGCCAAAAACGTTTTCGGTTACCTTGTAATAATAACGGTAATAATAAGAATTCACTTTGAACAGATCAAGTGTTGAATAACCTAGCAGTAAGAATGTACGAGCAACCATTCAAACTCAAAATTACATTACTAATGTCAATAAGATACTAATATTACTAACAACTTTACCAACAGTATTACTAATATACTAAATTAATTTTACATATTATATTTCAACACACTAAAGCGAAGCAGTAACTCTTAAAAAGAAATAAGGCACATACCTCGTAGAGGGTAAATGTACTGTATGTTCTGCAGACAACTCTTTCGACCAACTCCAATTATCCTTGTGCAGACAATTAGAACCATTCATACTCTTTCCAACGCCGTTTGAATTTTGAAAATCGACCAATAAATAAGGTTGATGAGAACCTCGCAATTTGCTTGCAATGGACTTTGGTTGGATGTATTCAACAAACAGAGCAAAAGGAAACATTGGCTGTATGCCAAAACAACCACACATATAAAACGAAAATGTTCATGACTGAATTTGCGTTTGATGAATACATAATTGTCTTAAACTTCTGAACCAGCAAATGAACCAGAACCATGAATAAACTCACATGAACCAGCAAATTTAAAACAGATATTTTAGTTCGTATTGAATATTTTGACAATCTGACAGCAGATTTGGATAGCCCACATATGTATTTCGGGTTGCATAATTTCAAGGAGCAAATGTTGCGGGACTGCACTAGAAATCTATTACTAATATTTTTTAGTTTGAATCAATTTCCATGAAGTTATTTCATATGGTTTACCTTTCTCCAAATCCTGGAAACGAACAGCTCTTAAAACATTAATATTATTCTTCTTGTTTAAATGTGATGCCATTTCTTATTTATTTTATAGAAAATACTGAATTAACACAAAATTCTAATGCCATCCTTCAAACCTGTATATTTAATATACAAACTGTCTTTAACTATTTCTTCTATTATCTTATCTGTCATATGCTTTGTAAATCTAGGTGGAAGAAA